>APFE031265237.1:141620-159457 GCA_000404065.3 Pinus taeda
GTGTTGTTATTTTCTTGCGGCTTCGACGGGTTGTCTTGGGTCACCCCACCTTGGCTTTGTCCTTTGGGTTTCGGATTTGCAGATCCAAAGTCTCGCTTCTTCTGTTTGAACTTTTGCTTGATTTTGACAACGTATCGGTATGTCGTGCCGAGTGAGGAGATGTTCAGGAACTCCATCTCTTCCTGGATGTATCTATGTAAGCAGCTGCGGTATTTGAGTACCAGATGCAGCTCAAAATCTTTGATACCTAATTGTGTGCGAAGGGTATGAAAAATGTTTGTGAACTCTAGCACATCTTGGTCTTGTCCCTGCCGCAGTGTGGTCCATTTGATGTATTTGTCCTCATAGCTTTAAACAGGGTAGTACTGCTCCTTGATGGCATCCCGGAAGTCATTCCATGTGGGTGTAGCTGAAAACAGTGAGCCTATACTTTCATCCCTTTGCTTGCAGTTAGTTTCCCACCAGTCCTTGACGTGGGGGGCTGCTTTGAGAAGAGCGAAAACAATCTTTTCCCGACTTGAAAATTCATGAACAAAAAAATAACCATCTAGAAAATTTAACCATTTATCTACAACATTTGCATCTATTTGACCCTCGAAGATGGGAATCTCAAAATTAACTTGTACCTTAAAGGGTGTGGCATTTCCAGAGTAGCTGCTGGAAGCAAATGCATCGCCTTTGGGTAGCCGCTGAAGGATCTACGCAAAGCTATCCATCATCGCGTTCCTTTGCCGCTAGAGGGCTTCTCTGAGCAAGATTTTGATAGGATCTCCTAACCCCTCGTCTTTCTTCTCATCCACCATGGGAGGTCGTCAAGATTTGTGAGGTTGGTCTTGCAAAGGTTCGACCAGTTCAAGCCCTAACTCCTTATATCCCGACCTCGTTGGGGACATGCAAAGAAAAACAGAAAAAAAGCAGACTGCTCTGATACCACTGATCCAGATTTAAACAGGAACGCAATAAAATATAGATATAACCATAAATATAGGTATGTAGTGGAAATAATACTTCATTTCATTACTATAAAATACTGAAATATGCTTACAAACAGAAATGGAAATAAACCAGCTAGGGCGATGGTAGCTTATCTATGAGAAGAGATTTGGCGGCTACATGCCTCTGAACTATCTTAGAATGAGGCTCAAGGGCCTTTTTATTATTGAACAATAAGAGAAAACCCTAAACGACCAAAACCCTAACCTGAGGAGATGTAACACCAAGAGCTTGTGGGCCCCGTTGGGGTGAGCTGGAAAGCCAACTTCCCGGGGTCGCGAATTGGTCATATTATCTCCATTTGATGTGCATGATAGCTCGTTGGAAAGATCTCTCTGAGGAGTACGACAAAAAAGATGATTTTAGACAGAAACTCATTGGTGGTAGATTTCCCAAAAAAAATTTAGGGCCTCAAAATAGCTCTGGAAGTTTAGGACCCGAAAAACTGCTAAAAATAGTCAATTGTGCTATAATTAAGGAAACTAAAAAATTGAAAGAGACAGTTGTGGGTATCCAAATGGGATAGGTGGGTGGCCACCAACATCCACCTAGATCAAATAATCCACGGAGTGCGGACTGAGGTCGCACCCAAAGTAGTACGGGGTGGTGCTGGAACCAGGTTTCTGCACCCTTGAGATGTCTGAGGGTCTGGTTTGATCCAACTATCACTAATTGAGACAGGCGAGGAACATACTAATTCAGAGGAAGGATTACCTGATGCACAACTCTTTTCTATGCACATAGTGGATGGAAACTTTGAAATCCAGTTTCTGACAACGGGGACTACGCTGAAGGAATACTCCATCCAACAGAAGAAGGAACTGGTGGTCCATGCAACTGATTTTTCTATTATTGCAGGGAACCTATACAATATTGGAAATGATGATATACTGCGAAGGTATGTACCTAAATTTGTATGAAGTCAGATCCTCATAGAAGCAGATGGTGACATTGCATAAGGACACTATGCAGGGCGAGCAACCATGCAAAAGATTCTTCACGTAGGGTTGTGGTGGCCAACCCTTCATTAGGATTCAAAAGCACACTGTAAGGCCTTTGATATATGTCAAAGGACAGGTAAACCATCATGGAGGGACGAGATGCCTTTGAATCCACAAATGACGCTACAGCCCTTCGAAAAGTGGGAAATCAACTTTGTAGGACCTATCAAACCTCAGGGAAGGATGGGCGTGAGATACACTATCACTACAATAGAGTACCTGACTCATTGGGTAGAAGCACAGCGGGTCAAAGACTGCATGGCTGCCATGGCTGCGAAGCTTTTGTTTGAACACATGTTGATTCGATTTGGATGTCTAAAAATCTTGATGAGCGATCGTGGTATAGATTTCCTAAATGAAACCATTAGTGCACTAACAAAAGAGTTTCAGGTGTATCATCAGAAAAGCACACCATATCACCCACAAGCTAATGGGACAATAGAAGAATTCAACAAAATACTGGAGACTGATGTGACTAAAGTATGCAATGCATAGTGGAGTGATTGGGACCTACACATACCTATAGTACTATGGGCTTATATGACAATGTGCAAGAAACTGATGGGACAGACACCTTTTTGGTTGGTTTATGACATGCAAGTTGTCATGCCAATGGACTATATTGTACCTAGTTTGCGCATAATAGCACTTGCAAGTAAGACAGAACATGAAGCCTTGGAAGAGAGGCTCGCGTACTTAGAAGAAGTTGAGGAGGAATGATTCCTAGTTGGCTTCCATCAACAGATGAAAAACCAGTGCGAGAAGGCCTGGCACGATCATCGTATTAAGTTGTGCACCTTCAAGGTAAATGATTTAGTGTTTTTGTATGACAATAAGTTTGATAAATTCTGAGAAAGTTTAGAATGCATTTGCTAGGACCATACATTGTTATGGAGGTCACAGATGGAGGTGTGGTACAACTAGTCAAACTAAATGGACAACCTTTCCCAGGTAAAGTGAATGGCAGCCAAATGAAGCCCTACACGAGTGGCCCAACTATTTGACTAGTTGGTAGAAGCACAATCTTCACACTCCAAGGATATGGATGAATGTGCAGGACTATAAACAAATGTAGGGGACACAGGCACATATGAAGGGAAGTAGCTACAGGAGATCCATCAGGCAACAGCTTAGTGTGTTGCTGACCTTGCAACAGTTTGAGCAGAGTTGGAGGGACTCCACGCGAAGATCTTCGCGCCAACGTAGTGACTTGAGGGCGAGTCACGATGTTTGTGTTGAGGGCTTGTTGTGCATGGAATCCCCCCAAGGCATGTTTTGGGGCTTAAAGCCCAAGTTTTGACCAAATCCTTTGTAAAAGATCTGCGAAAGGTGGGCGTGGAGTGCAGAGTCATAATAGAGTCACAGGGTTGTCTGCCCTTGTTTTTGTAATGTAATGTCAGCTTGATAGACCTACCTATGGTCCGCGAACCATGGGAATGTATATACAGAGCGATGCTCTAAGTGTAAAAGAAGAGAATGACTAAGAATGGAAGCATAATGAGTCTAAGTGATTGAGTCGAAGTGTAAAGGGTGTATTTGGGTTGTAGAGTAGGAGAAGGCTTTGCAGCTGAGTGCGTAAAGGCCTAGTAGTCCACAGCTGAGTGTGTGGACCGCTGCAGCTGAGTGCGCAGGGCAGGTCGAGTCTATAACCATTGGAATAATTAATAGAGAGAATTTTACCATATTTTTGTGTATCTTTCCTGCTTTAATGTATGATTGGGTAAAAATTGTAAATGTATTGTTTATTTGCTGCGTGAACTCATATGAATGTGTTGTATAAATAAATATAATGTGAGACATCCATTTATGCAAAGATAATTAACTGGTATAGGAAGATAAGTAAGATCTCTGGTGTGTCTTAGGGGAATAACGCAGACCACTGCTCTAGTAGTGTGGAAGCCGCAAAACCCCTATTTAGGGGTGCGCAAAGGTAAGTATATTAGGGTGCGAAGGCGAGGGAAGTGCGTGCAGGGATGAACAGTTGGATCAAACCAGACCCTTAGACATCTTAAGGGTGTGGAAGCCTAGTTCCAACACCCCCCCATACTACATTGAGTGAGACCTCAGTCCATGCTCCATGGACCGTTGCTGAAAGGGACAGTAGTACAGGGATTTTATTGGCTAATTAACTTCGAACCTAGGTCAGGCCCCAATAAGACAACACCTATGGAAGTCAGTTGGTTTCGGATCACTTGCAACCTGCCAAGGAAGTGATCTATCTACTCCTCCTTCTACATCTGGTATTGATCCAGGTGGATAATGGTGTCCACTACCCTATTCCACTTGGACCCCCACCATTGTTTCTTTCAATTTTTCAATTTCCTTATTTGTAGCACAATTTACTATTTTGGCCATTTTTTGGGTCCTAAACTTTCGGAGCCATTTTGAGGCCCTGAACAAGGTTTTTTGGAAAAGCTAAGATCAACATGGGTCATGGATTGATGTTGCTCACTCAAAAGTTGTAGTCCTCGATATATCTTTCTAACGAGGTATTGTGCTCATCAAATAGAGATCATATGCCAAAGTTACAACCCTGGGAAGTTGATGTACCAATTTACCCAAAAAGGGCCCATAGTTTGGCCTTCATCTCCTAGGGCTAGGTTTTTGGATTTTTTTTCATTGTTTCTCAATAATAAATAGGCCTTGGAGCCTCATTGTAACATAGTTGAGAGGCATGTAGCGGCCACATCTCTTCTCAAAGATAAGATACCATCGCCCGAGCTAGTCTTATTTCCATTTTGTTTGTAAGAATATTTCAGTATTTGATATTAATGAAATGAAGTGTTATTTCTATTGCATCTTTGTATTTATGGTTATATCTATAAAATTTTGTGTTCCTATTTAAATCCAAATCAGTGGTATCAGAGTGGACTGCTCTTTCTCTGTTTTTCTTTGCATGTCCCCAACGAGGTTGGAATATAAGTAGTTAGGGCTTGAACTGGTCGAACCTTTGCAAGACCAACCTTGCAAATCCTGACAAGCTCCCATGGAAAATGAAAAGAAAGAAGAGGGGGTAGGAGATCCTATCAAAATATTGCTTGAAGAATCCCTCAAGTGACAAAGGAATGCAATGATGGAAAAATTTGCTTAGATCCTTCAATAGCTACCCAAGGGTGACGCATCTACTTCTCGCAACTACTCTAGAAGTGCCACACCTTTTAAGGTACAAGTTAACTTTGACATTCCCATATTTGAGGGTCAGATAGATGCAGACATTATAGGTTAATGGTTAAATTTGCTAGAAGGAAATTTTTCCGTTCATGATTTGTCCAGCTAGGAAAATATCACTTTTTCATTTCTCAAAGCAGGCCCCCACATCAAGGACTTGTGGGAAACCCACTGTGAGCAAAAGGATGAAAGTAAAAACTCATTGTTTTTAGTCGCACCCACTTGGAACACGTTTTGGGATGACATCAAGGAGTAGTACTACCCTGACGAGAGCTACAAGGATAAATACATAAAGTGGACAACACTGTGATAGGGATGGGACCAAGATGTGCTAGAGTTTACCAATGTTTTTCATATCCTTTGCACAAAGTTGTGTATCAAGGATTATGAGAATCATTTGGTTCTCAAGTACCATGGATTCCTACCATGTACATCTAAGATGAGATGGAGTTCCTAGACATCTCCTCATTTAGAAAGGTGTACTGATATGCCACCAAGATCGAGCAAAAGTTTAAACAGAAGAAGCAAGACTTTGGATCTGTGAATCTGAAACAAGGGAAAGGTGCCCCCAAACTGCAGAACAAAGGACAAAGCCAAGGCTGGGTGGCCTAGGACAACCCACAAAAGCCACAAGCAAAGAACAACACCACAAAATAGAATAAGGACATGGGAAAGTGGTGTCAGTTTCATAAGAGCTCCACTCAAAACACAAGTGAGTGTCAGGCCAAGCAGTCATTGGTGACTGAGCTAAAGGCTTTAGAATCAGATGCATGTACTAACTCTGAGTTAGAACCCAACAAGGGGAATGACAAATGTAAGCAGATTATCGATATAGCCCAAAGCCATTGTTTCCACCAAGAAGATATAGAAGGAGGAGCCCAAAGATCTAGAGGAGGAGTGCCTCTTCCACTCCTAGATGTAGGTAAAGAGTTCCCTGCTACAGTTCATTGTTGACAGTGGGAGCCAAAAGAACCTCATTTCAGGAAAGGTCGTGAAGCAGATGGGCTTATCGGCCATATCGCATCCGCAACCATACACCATCAGGTGGCTTCACCAAGGACATGATCTTCGCATGAACCAGCAGTGCCGCCTTCCATACAACATCAAGCCCTTCACGGATGAGGTATTATGTGACATTTCTCCCCTTGATGTTTGTGATGTATTATTAGGCCAACCATATTTAGGGAAGAGACATGTTGTGTATGAGTCAAGGCCTCATGCTATTATTGTTACTTTGGGAAATAAGTTGTACAAGATACCAAAGGTAGCACCGCCTACTGCCATCTCCTTGGTTACTGAGAAACAATGCAGTAAGATCATTTCCAAAATTGAGAAATTCATTTTCTTGATGATACTCCCTCAGGGGAAGAAGAAGATGGCGGCCATGACCTCGAGACAGGGCCCCTACGCACAACCTCAACAGATGGATAGGACATGGAGGAGTACGAGGATATCTTCATCTCCCCCGCAAGGATGCCTCTGCACTGTCAGGTCAAACACTCCATTGATCTAACCCCAGGTGCGCCACTGCCCAATGGACCAATCTATTGGTGCTATGTTTTGGAGAATGGTGAAATCAAGAGGCAGATTCAGGAGTTGTTGTAGAAACATTTGGCCGAGTTTATCACCCTGTGGGAGCCCGATCGTGTTGGTATAGAAGAAGGATGGGACTTGGAGACTCTGTATTGACTATCGGGTGCTGAAAAAGGTCAGTGTCTAGAATAGGTACCCAATCCATGGATTGATTACCTTCTAGATTAACTGAAGGGGGGGAAATATTTTAGCAAGATTGACTTGAAATCAAGATATAACCAGGTACCAATTGAACCCTGTGATATGTGGAACATTGCATTCAAAGACAAGGAAGGCCTTTTCGCATGGTTGGTTATGCCTTTTGGGTTGAAGAATGCTCCTACAAACTTCATGAGGCTGATGGATGACATCTTGCAACCATTCACCAACTCATTTGTAGTGGTATACTTGGATGACATCTTGATCTTTAGCCAGAGTTGGGAAGAGCACCGCCACCATATCTGATAGGTTCTCCAAACATTGTGACAACACAAGCTATGTGCCAATTTGGAGAAATGCACCTTTGGAATGACCCAAGTTTAGTATATGGGATACATTATTGATGAACGAGGGGTGCATGTGGACCCAGCGAAGATCCAAGTCATTCAGGTTTGGCCAGCTCCAACCACTCTGACAGAGTGTCACAACTTTCTAGGTCTTGCCAATTTCTACCATAGGTTCATGTTGGGATTCTCTCATATCACTTGGCCCTTGAGTCAACTCTCCAAGGGAGGAGTGAAAGAAAATTTGATTTGGTATGAATCTCAATAGAAGAAATTCACAGAGTTGAAACATCGCCTCTGCTCTGCACAAGTGCTCACATTACCAGACTTGCAACAACCATTTGAGATCAAGACAGATGCCTCTGACTATGCTATTGGGGTAGTCCTTACTCAACAAGGCAATCCAGTGGCATATCATAGTGAGACACTTTTAGACACAGTCCAGAATTATCCCACTTATGACAAAGAGATGTACTCAATTATGCAAGCCTGCCAAGAATGGAAGCATTACATTTTTGGGAAGGAAACAATCATCCACACAAACCATCGGCCCTTGTAGTTCATACAAACACAAGGGAATTTGTAGAATTATCGCCATCATAATTGGTCCACATACTTGCAATATTTCCATTTGAATATCAAGTATAAGAAGGGCGGCACCAATAATGTTGCAAATTCCCTTAGCTGACCACTGATCATGGCATTAACCATCGTGCTCAACTATTGTGGGAATGAGACTTCTCATTAGCCACTTCTCTAAAAAAGCGTCCTAGAATTCAGCCACACATACCATACTCTCTTGGAGGGTTAGAAAGTTCCAAATTTTCACCTCCAAGATTCCCTATTATGCCACCTAGGTCACCTTTGTGTTCCTTCAAGCGAGCATGCCAAGATGATTTAGGAAGCACACTATAGTCAGGTCGTTGGGCATTTTGGGGTTGAGAAAACGGTGGCAATACTACATAAGTATTTCTATTGGTCGAATATTCAACAAGATGTCGGGAAATACATTAGATCCTACTCTAATTACATGTCAGGCCTTCCTTCTCCTAAGCTTGGAAACGACTATATTTTTGTGGTCATCAATAGATTCTTGAAGATGGCCATTATGGCGGCCTGCAAGAAGAATATCACAGCGGAAGCCACTACTAAACTCTTCTTTGAATGAGTGTGGGTACACTTTGGGATCCCATAGTCTATCATCTCAGATCGACATAGCAGGTTCCTTAGGACATTTTGGTCTGGTCTCTGGTCGATGCTGGACACCAAGCTCACTAAGTCCACAACTTTCCATCACTAAACTGATGGCCAGACAGAGGTTGTCAACAGGATGATGCTACACATTCTGTGCATGGACAACTCAAAGCATCCAGACACATGGGATGAGAGCCTCCCCTATGTCCAACGCAACTACAACCAGACTCTACACAACTCGACTGGCCACAACCCTTTTCAAGTGGGCTTGGGATTCCAGCCACTATGTCCCATTGATTTGGCCATACCATTTGCAGCTACTCTGACAAATTCGGTTCATTTCCAGTCCGAAACCAATAAGGCAAACAACTTCATTGACCACATACAACATATCCGCTAGCAAGTCCATGAAATTCTAGAGAAATCATATGCCAAGTACAAGCAACAATATGATTAGCATCAGGTGCCACACAAGTTTTAGTTGGGGGACAAAGTTTGGTTGCATTTGCAAAACGAACGCCTTGCCGGAGCCTATCACAAAATTAGACCACTTTGATATGGTCCTTTTACCATTACCAAGGTTTTGGGAGACAATGCATTTTAGCTTAGCATTCCCTCATTCCTTGGCCTACACATAGTGTTCAAATGTGGGCCGCCTTCAACCATACTTCCCACCATTGCTAGACACGTCAGACATTGCAAAACAACTCACACCTACAGAGTTAAATCCATATTGCATGGAACAAGACAAAACTCATCTGGTCATGGACACATGTATCAAGAACACTCAACAACAAAGGATCAAACTGTATCAATTTTCCAAAGCAGGCCAACTCCTTCACCAGGGAAAGTGACTCACTAGGGACCAAGTTTAGCAAAAGTTTCCTCATCTCATGGAGGAACTCAACACAATGGGAACCATTGCTTCATAAGGGGGGAGGAATGATCCAAGTGGATATTGGTGGCCACCTGCCTATTCCACTTGGAACCCTAGCATTGTTTCTTTCAGTTTTTTAGATTCCTTATTTGTAGCACAATTTACTATTTTTGGCAGTTTTCAAGTCTTGAACTTTCGGAGTTGTTTTGAGGCCTTAAATGAATTTTGTTAGAAAAATGGAGAGGAACAAGGGGCATTAACCATTTTTTTCACTCAAAATTTTTAGTCCTTGAATAAATATTTCTACCGAGGTATTGTTCACGTCAAATAGAGATCGTATTCCAAAGTTACGACCCCGAGAAGTTGATGTACCAATTTAGCCAAATGGGGCCCATAGTTTGGCACTTATTCTCCCATGGTTAGGTTTTTGGATGTTTAGGGTTTTCCATTATTTCTTAATAATAAATAGGCATTGGAGCCTCATTGTAACACAGTTCAAAGGCATGTAGATTCCACATCTCTTCTTAGAGATAAGCTACCATCGACTGAGCTAGTCTTATTTCCATTCTATTTGTAAGCATATTTTAGTATTTGATATTAATGAAATGAAGTGTTATTTCTAGTGCATCTTTGTATATATGGTTATACCTATAAATTTTTGTGTTCCTATTTAAATGTTGATCAGGTATGACCGTAGTTGATTCTCCAGTAGCATCTTCCTCTCCACAGAAGTGCCTTTATACAATGTCTTCAAGGTATCCTACATTTCCTTTTTCGTCCCTTTCTTGGCAATATGTTGGACCACATGATCCTTGACCCCATTAAGGATTATGCATTTCGCCTTGGCCATCAAATCCTCATATATTTCATTTTCAGCTAGGTCGATCGGGACATCCACAGTTCTCAAGGTGAAGGCCTTGATACGACGTCTATCTAGAATGGATAGAATCCTGGCCTTCCAGATGATAAAGTTTGACATCCCGTCCAGGCTATCTTGATCCCTCAACCCATTCATGGCAATCTCTCGTCTCTTCATTTCCACTCCTCTAAGTCTCTACTTCCTTCCTAGAAATCCTCTCCTAGACTCCCTCTCAATCTCGATTTCCCTCCTAGAAATCCACCTGCCAACCGTCGAATCGTAACTCTCTGATATCCTATGCACCTACAACACTGATCTATATATCTTGGCTATAAATCCGCATAGGTAGCAACTCCCTCTACCTCAGTTTTTCCCCGTTAGGTATTGTTTAATCTCGGAAACAACATCACCCCACCAGCTTCACTCCCTGCAATCTGCCCATAACCTCCTATGCCCCAGCAACTAAAGGACTAAGCCTCTAGGTTCTACGCAATCCTCGAAAGGCTTATTTTCTCCCTCAACTGCGTCAACCCTCCTGGTCTTTGCGTAGCTCTTAGTGAGCCTCTTCTGACTTCTTAAGCCTTTGCATTGGCCTCTCTTTGGCTCAAAATGATGACGCAGGCCCTCTGTGTCAACCCTTCTCTGCTACTTTATGCCTAGGAACAAGTTCTATCAGTCGGGACAACTGTTTCTACTGCAAATTCTTTGATTCAGCTAGCGCATTCAGCTCTCCTATGATTTGCAACCCTCTAATACCATGTTGGAATTTCTAAGTCTAACCCGTTAGAAATTCTTCCTGCACTATCTAGTTTATTTCACATACTTGTTTATTTACTAACAAGTTATTTAACCATATAAACACTGAAACAAACACAATATAGTCTCAACCACCTATAGAACAACAACTGAAAGAAATAGGCAAACACACAAGGGACACCATTATTTTTGGACAATTGTCAGAGGAAAAAACCAACTTGGGAAAACTGGTGTAGCAGTTCAGAGGCTTTAATTATTAAGCAGCTTTTCTTGAGTACATTGGATGCCTAACTGGCTCATTTGACAGAAATAAATAATCCCAGAATAATACCTCTCTTCGGAAACAGATATTCTGATAGTCTACCCCACAAAATCCTCTCCAGCACAATCTAAAGCATTGCGTCAGCCAACCTACCCTCTATGTCAACTTGAAACCCTTTGCATCAGCCCTATGAGGCTCTACACAACCTCTCTGTCCCTCTGCATCACATCTATAGCCTCTACGTGGGTGATGCAAGCCCTTCTGGCCTCTCCACAGTCACTGTTGGCCTCTGTGTGGCTCCCTCTAGCTCTGCTTCTTCCTCTTTGCCTCTACACTGGTCTTTTGGCACTATCTATGCCTCTCTGCCTTGTACTCACTGCCCCTCACTACAAATTTGATCACTGGTTCGATTTCTCTTAGCAAGCCCCACTCTAGAAAATCGAACTCACTAATCACTCTAGTGTATTTCCAACTCACCCTCAAGCCTCCTCTTATACTTTTTCTATTGAGTCTTCAATGGTCGAGATTACATCTCTAATCAGTGACTAAGATTAGATTTGGATTGATCTATGTTATTTAGAACCTTCTAACCTAGTTTTATATTAATACCCATTAATATTTTTATTTTCCAAAGTTTAGACTTAGGAACCCATTAAAAATATTAATTATTTTAATATCTCCTTCACCGGGAAGAATTTCCTCAAACCATTTATGGGTCTTAGAGATCTCACGTGCTTTAGCCTCTCCACCAATTTTCATGTCTAGAGCACATCTGAGGCACCCGAAATGAAAATGACATTCTTGTAGTCTCTCCTCCTTCGGACATGCTTTGCCTAAAGCTTCTACTGCAACTTGAGGTAGAATTGGTGGTACAGATTGTAACAATCTTTTTCTCCTTTCCAAAACCTTCTCCTCACTTGAGCTTCAAAACACATTCACTTGCAAACAACAGTCAATTCATCCTTGCACAAATTAAACTAGTTCTCTGATACCAACTTGATCTGAATTTGGAATATTAGATTTCTATGCTAAGATCCTCGCTGGAATATAAAAATGTGCTTGAGGTTTGTACTCCAAAATAACATGTAAAAACATGAGTTTTTATGTGTTTTCTGTTATATTCATAAAAAAATTTAAACATGAAATCAAAACACTGAATGGAAACATGCATCAATCAGTAATACACGAACCATTGTTAGAGGAGTTCACCCCTCCTAGGCTACATCTCCTTGGATCAGCTCAAATAACATGACCCCTTCTCATTTTTCTCGATGTCTAGAAAAAGAAGAGTACATAAAGTGCTGAAATGGAATGGTTAGTTTCTCCTTCAAAGAAACAACTTCTACAAGAGGTATCACTCCATACACATGTTAACCTACAGTCAAGCATGTAAACCTTCAGTAGACATAGGCATATTACACCAAGAACCCATACTCCAACTTCAAAGAGCATAAACAGTACCACAATCCACTTGAAGTACATAAACAAGTCTCTTCCTCAAAACAAATATAGAGAAAAGAGGAATGAAAACTACGTCACTAATGTAATGGCTATTGAAGAAAGCACATGGAGCTAGAAAACCCCTACAAGGTCATCTCCATCTTCAAACTCCTCCATAAATTGAATCAACACTCTAGTTGACAATGGCACCCATAGGCTTGAATTTGCAAAAATCCTATCTAGAAGTAGTCCTTTAATATTGAAACTTTCTCCAATGAGGCTAGAATGTCCAAAAATGGCTACCTAGCCTCTTTTTTCATCCAATTTGGTCGAAAAGTAGACATTATGACCTCCCCTAGTTTCTCCACTATTCACTCAAATTGTACAAAATTTGGCGTCATCCTGCAAATTCACCCCATTTGAATCTGCTAAAGGAGTGAAAAATTCCCTAAATTTTAGGTGGATTTATAGGATCGTTAATTTTTCTGCCGAGGCCTTAAACCAAAAACTTGGTCATGTGGAGACCGTGCGCCCAGTGGCTCACCCCCAGCACTGGCCGCCTACCTTCCTTGGTCATAGTTACCGTTAGTGGCTATGAAGAAGCGTTCACATAAGGATGGTTAGTCCAATAGTTTAGGCGGTGGTGGTTATCAGTGGTGGTGAATTTCAACGTCAAAATATATGAATGTCACCCATTCACATGGGGAGTGGTTAAGTCCGCCCACCCCACAACCTTGACGGTGTTAAATGTTAAATAAAACCCGCCACCCATTCATGTTAAGAAACACTGCTTGGGCGCGTTGGTGAGTTATTTGGTCTGTGTAGTGGAAGGTCACAGAGTTGATCCCATCCTTCACCCTGTCCACCATACCAAAATTTTAAAGCGCCATAAGGAGGACAAGTGGTGGCATCAGGGTTAGACACGTGTCGCCTCCTCATTGGCTCGAACCAAAAACACATGGAACAATAGGATAATGTTAAATCAACGAAATATTTGAGAATATTCCAAGAATATTTTGATAATATTCCAAGAATATTCTAAGAATATTCCCCTTTCCACCTAGGTGGTATGGATGCCTAGTCAGCATCCCTATCAGCCACCTACAATTGTTTTCATGTTTGACAAAGTGAACAGTTCGCGTTTCTAGGAGCATATGGTGTTTGTTTTGCGTGAAATGAGTTGTGCCAAATTCAGTAAGACGAGATCTATGCAGTCATTCAGGTTCGACACCATTCTAAGAAATTTGAATTTTTGGTAAATTTTGAGCTCCTGATCACTAAAATTCCAAAATTTGCATAATAATAGAATGATTGTTTAGATAATGAAAAAGGCATGATAATATTAAACAAAATGGTGAAAGAAAATAGTATGTAGAACATTTCCACAAATTGGAAGGTAGATTTGATCATTGAGGCATTGAAATGGTGGTGGGATTAGGAAATTCAAAAAAAGAATAAAATTTTACCTCCACTAATCTGTTTGGGAATTTGGAGATCAAGTAACAAAGAAATATTTCAAGATAAGTACTCAACCCTTTTCAAAGTGGCATCAAATGTCATTGTAAGATTTCTTGCTTCTACATGCTTTAGAGTCTATTCATATTCTATGTAAGATTATTGTTGAAGAAGTTGATCAGTCATACCATTGGGAATTTTATTGATGGAGATTATTTAGTTAATTGTGAATGTGGTGACTCAATGATTATTATAAATTCATAGAATCAGATTCAAAGAGTTTCACATGCGCACACTATTTCCTATTTTAGAAGAGATTTTCCAAATAAAACATGATTTTGATCAGGTTTCATGTTGTGACATTTACAAGGAAAGAAACTCCATAATTGATTTGGAAAGTATTTGAGAAGTTTGGTGGAAATTTGTTGGAATATTATAATAGGTCATTCATAAATTTCCTACAGCTAACGCATTAACAACACTGGCTATAATATTTTTAATCTGATAAAATACTAATATGACTGGGAGATTATGTATTTAATGTTACCTTTTTTCTTCCTTATGTATGTTGGAAATATTATTGGACACGATATGGGCATGCTTCAGGAACAATTTTCTACATTTTGGATGGCTATCAGCCATATTTTGAATGCACATTGGTGCGTAAACATAATGTCATTTCCGATTGATAATGAAAATTATAATTTTTTTCCTGTTGAAAAAAACAATAAGTAGAACATTTAACCTAAGACTAAAACTAAGGTAATAATTGAAATAAACACAACAAGATTGATGTGGGTATTGTATTGTTTACATTTTTCAAATAACCATACTCATTATTCATTCTTTAACTAATTTTTAAGTAACAATACCCATTTAATATTCCCTTTCCAAATTTACTTATTACAAACTAGGATACACCTAAAATATATCCATCCTAAATTTGTTTCTATGTCTGAATTACCTCCCTATACAAAAATTAATCTCACTATAGTGGCCCATTTGTTTTGATTCATTCCATAGATTATAATTTATTATTTAAGGGAATTTTGTTTACTAAGTCATATGGTTTATTGACTTGTGCTATGAGAATAATCTCATATTTGTTGATTAATGTGATTGGTTTTGATTGATATGGTGATAAATTCGAATGAATTTTATTTAAATCTTGATGTGAAATATGGATAGATACAATGTACATTGAAATGATCCAATTCATGTTATCATCTCATATAACTATGATAAAATGAAATGGCGATATTTGCATTGCAATTATTTTTATATACTCATTATGGTTTGTCCAATATGACAAGAAAGTAACATTTATACATTAACATAGGATTACATCAACATTATATACACTATGTATTTAACTTTTGAACATGGAAGAATTAGATGCATTGAATTAGGCATGCGTAGGCTCAAGGAATATGTTTTCCAATCAATTTTCAAAAGGATAAATTAGGTTTCATTTATGTTTACATGGTATCATCCAGAGAGGAGGAACAAAATTCCTCTTTCCCCTTACTAGCACTCATTTGTGGCCTGGGTTGAAAATATTATAATGTTTTTACTTAGATATTGCATATTATCATGAGGAGTAGGCCATGAATGTAATCACTTATGGGGTATATTTAAGGGGCATGCATTAATAAGGAATCCTAATTCAATAATGAGCATAGTCTCTTACAATGATTCTCCATGATTACAATAGTTTGAGCATTCATCAGTTTTATAAGAGCCTCCTCTGTTACATAACTGTTGTTTTGGTATAAAGCTAACTTGGCAATAATTAATACAAGTTTTACACATTTACATAATTCGTTGTCAAATTCCAAAAAAATCCACCTTGAAAACAATTTTCCTAATCCCTTTCCCATGCCCATTCATCATCTCTTCTGCAAGCCAAGAGAATCTAAACAACATCGCGGCTTCTCTACTGTAACTGGCTTCATGAATATGTCTGCACAATTCTCCCATGTATGGCCCTTCTTGAGAGCTACTTTTCCACCATCGATCACATGTCTCAGAAAATTTACTTTACATCAATGTGCTTGGTCTTTCTGTGATAAGCTCGATTCGTAGCGAGGTGAATAGCACTCTGACTATCATAGAGTACATTCACTCTCTTCCGCGTCCTTCCAATCTCATCATGTAGACCCTTTAACCAGATTGCTTCTTTATAGGAATCTAAAGCAGCTATATATTCTGCTTCATTAGTGGACAATGCAACTGTTTCTTGATTCTTTGACATCCAACTAATTGATCCACCTACAAGAGTAACAACATAACCTGTAGTAGATCTCGTTTTTTCCATATCACCTGCATAATCAGTGTCCACATATCCACAGACTGAATCTTCACTACCGTTAAAGGTGATGCAATGATCAATTGTGCCTCTTAAATACCGAAGCACCCACTTCACTGCTCGCTAATGTTCTTCACCTGGATTTGCCATGAACTTGCTGACAACTCCAACTCCATGTGAAATGTCAGGCCTTGTAGATACCATCGCATACATTAAGTTTCCTACAACATTTGCATATGGTACATGAGACATATATTGCTTTTCTTCATCAGTTCTAGGAATCAAAACCGAAGAAAGCTTAAAGTGGGATGCTAATGGAACATTAACAGGTTTCACATTGTTCATGCTGAACTTTTCAAATACTCTTTCCACATACTTTTGTTGTGATAACCAAAGCTTACCATTTTTCCTGTCTCTATGTATCTCCATGCCAAAGATATGTTTTTCTTCTCCAAGATCCTTCATATCAAACGACCTAGAGAGCTGAGCCTTTAACTTGTTGATCTCATCCATGCTTTTGCTTGCAATAAGCATATCTTCAACATATAAAACTAGGATAATGGATATGCCACTGAAACTCTTGAAGTATACACAATGATCATACTCACTTCTAATAAAGTTTTGGCTCACATGAAGGAGTCAAACTTCTTGTACCATTTCCTAGGAGACTGCCTCAGGCCATACAATTATTTCCTAAGCTTAAAAACTAATCTTCTGTTGTGATCTTGTACAAAACCTTCTGGCTGTTTCATATATATCTCTTCATCCAAATCACCTTGTAGAATTTTTTTTTTTAAATCTAACTGTTCTAACTCAAGGTTAAGTAATGCAGTTAGTGCCAACACAGTACAAATATAAACAAGTTTTACAACTGGTGAAAAAATCTCACGAAAGTCAATACCTTCAGCTTGAGAATACCCTTTTGCTACCAGCCTCACCTTATACCTTTTAATACTTCCATCAACTTTTTGTTTCAATTTGAAGACACTTTTGCATCAAACAACACTTCTCCCTTCAGAAAGTTCTACAAGATCCCAAGTATTGTTCTCGGCTAAGGAATCCATTTCTTCTTCCATAGTTGTTTTCCATTTTTCACTATATGTATCATCTATTGCTTCCTGATAACCTAAAGGTTCCCCATGTTTAGTAATCAAATCAAAAGATGAAGCAAAATCTTCATATCTTTTTGGAATTTTTTCTTTCCCTTGTAGACCTTCTTAGAGTGACTGGTGGTTGAACTGATTCAAAAACTTCAATAATTTCCTTTGTATCTGCATCATCTTTTCCTCTAGAAGTCTCTCCTTTCTTTTGAATTTCAAAAAAAGGTCTAGCCTTCAATTGAATTTGTTGATTTGGCGATACCTATTCCTATTCAATTATTTCAACATTTGATTTTAAAAGAGAAGATTCATCAAATGTTACATCTCTAATAATGACTATCTTCTGTGA
>APFE031265243.1:0-31564 GCA_000404065.3 Pinus taeda
GAAGTGGCGGAATTTCTCAAACACTTCACTCTTCTGTTTCAGCATATACACCCATGTCTTTCTGGTGTAATCATCAATGAAAGTTAAGACATATCTATTTTGGGAAAATGATGGTATTTGCATCGGTCCACACAGATCAGAGTGAACAATTTCCAAGGGTGTTTTTGCCCTTATACTCTTTCCTGCTGGAAAGCTTTATTTGTGTTGCTTGCCTAAGATGCAGCCTTCACAAAGGTTGTCCGGTTTTTCAATCAATGGCAATCCCTTTACCATTCCCTTTTTGTGCAACAAATTCAGGCCTCCGAAATGGAGATGTCCAAATCTCAAGTGCCATAACCAATTCTCATCTTTCACTTGTTCCTGAAAGACTTCTTGTGTTACAGCTGCAATTTCTTCCTTCCTTCAAATCCGCCCTGAGTTTGAGAGGAAACATTCTATTGCTGGTCATCTGCACCTGTGCAATGATCTTCTTACTTGGAGGTATATCTTTGATTGTACACATATCATCTTTGAAGAACATGTTGTAACCTTTGTCAATGAACTGCCCAATGCTCAAAAGACTACATTTCAGACCAGGTACATAGTATACCTCTGGCACAATCATCTGTTCTCCATTTCTTGCTCAGATACTGACTCTGCCCTTACCCTTCACATATATCTTACTATCAGTTCCTGTTGTTACCTCAAATTTCACATTTTCGTCCAGATTGGAAAACATTGCAATATTTCCAGTCATGTGATTACTACAACCTGAGTCTAAGAACCAAACATCTTCTTGTTTGTCTTGTGCAATGTTACATGTTAACAGCACATTTTTTGAATTCTTATTTTCTTCATTTGCAAAATTAACATTCTGCCTACTGTTCATGTCATTTTGTTTTTTCCTACATTCATTGGCATAGTGCCCATATTTCTTACAATAATGACATTAGACTTGCGATTTGTCATACCTCTGTCCATGAGCTTGCTGTTTGCTTGAACCTTCATCTTGGTTCTGATTGCAGCTCCTTCCGCTTGTGCTTGCAGGATAAAATCTGCCTCTATTTTGGCTTCTTCCACGACCTCTGTTATTTGCTTTGCCTCGACCTTTTCTTTGGCTGAAAGACATCTGAGTCTTGAATGCTTGCTCAAAAGAGGAATCTGTTCCTCTACTCAGTTTGTGTTCATGAGACATAAGAGAAGCACTCAGTTCATCTACCGTGAACTGTGAGAGATCTTTTGTTTCTTCTATTGCTACCACAACAGCTTCAAACCTTGAGGGTAAACATCTCAAGATCTTCTCTACGATCCTTCTTTCTTCAAGGATTTCACCATGAGATCTAATCTGGGTTATCAGCCCAATAACCTGAGTGAAGAATGAATCTATTGTATCAGATTCCTTCATGCTGAGTGTTTCAAAGTCTCTCCTCAACATCTGCAACTTTGCAGTCTTCACCTTCTCCATGCCTTGATAGGCATTTTTGAGAATATCCCATGCCTCTTTGGATTTTGTTGCTACTGCAATCCGTGGAAAGACACTTTCATGTACTGATTGGAAGAGAAAAAAGAGGGCTTTGGCATCCTTCTTCTTGTCACTCTTCAACTGGTCTCTTTTTGCTGCTGTCAAAGCAGCCAGTGCTGTTGCATCTGTAGGTTCAGCATAGCCAGTTTCAACCAGCTCCCATATTCCTTGAGAAGCAAACAATGCTTTCATTTTTATGGACCAATCATTGTGATTTTTCCCATTGAACTGTGGCAGTTGGGAATTTGTCAAACCTGTTCCAGCATCTGCCATCTTAAAAGAAAAAGATGCTGACTGTAAAATTAAAAACAAGCAAAAAACTTTCTCTGCTGGAAAAATCTGCTCACTGAACTTCTTACAGCTCCTACAGTGAAAAACAATCTCTGTTTTTGACTCACTGAGTGCCTAGACTAGCTCTGATACCATGTTGGAATTTTATGGTGAATTCCATAACAAATAGACAACACAAAACTGCTCTGTTTCAGCACAAAAACTGATAATTTCGTTTTCTGGACTTGGTGTTGCAGCAACAGGATTCTGGTGTTGCAGCAACGCGGAATAATACTCTGTTTCTGTGAACACAGAAAAAACAGAAAAACAGAAAACTGTGTTGCTGTAATTGGTGTTGCAGCAACAGGAAACTGGAAACTGTGTTGTTGTAACTGTAGTTGCAGCAACGCTGCTCCTGGTGTTGCAACAACGCGAGTTTTGACGTCAAGCCACTCGGTGTAACGACAACACGATTTTGACGCTAAGTCACTTTTGGGCATCAAAATTACTTATAAATTTACAGTGAGGCAATTGACGCTTTGTGTAACAGCAACTAAAAGGCGTCAAAACACTAATGGACTTACAAAGTAAAATCAAATTGTTTTTGACACTTGGTGTAACAGCAACTGAAAATCAGCAAAACAGTAAACTTGTATTTATAAGCAATAAATAAGACTGATACAGTAAACTTAGCTGTTACAAGAGGAACGCTTCAGTTCCAGAAATCGATTTTCTCTATCTCAGAAAATCGCAGGTTCAGCACTGCTATGCATTTACAGAAGAGACACACTCTTGTTCTTCTAACCTTCGCTCAAAGTACAAAAACAGAACTGCAGTTAAGAAATTCTTACACTCACACAGAAAACAGAACTACTGTCCTTTTCTGCTTACACTGCCTGATTAAAATTGAACAAAATTGTTGTGCGTTACATTTATAGGAAAAGATAAATATCTGAGTTTAATCATAAACTAAACAAAATATCTGCTGATCTTTATCTGTGTATTTATTGCAGAAGAGGCGGTGATGACTTTCACGGCAAAAACAAGTCGGTTGTCTGCAGGAGATTTAATTATGCGTTTAAGGCGTATTAAAGTTCAAAATATCAGTGGACTTTTGTGGCTTCGGGATAATCTGAAATTAATTGCTGAAGATCAAATCTTTGTGATGCAGTTGGAATTAAATTCCAACAAGAACTACTATGAAATTGCACTAGCAATAAACTATATTCTAAAAATATTTAAATATAGTATTTATGCCGGCGTTTTTCATGCCCTATCTGTACTTTCTTGCAACAAATGGTGTTGGGCACTTTCATGAGAATATGAATAAAAGACAACAAAAAATGTGAGTTTCCCTTGCACGATTGGAAATATCTTTAAAGACAGCAAAAATCTTAGTTTCTCTTGCACAATTGAAAATGTAAAAAAGCCTTGTATCTAAATATTTTAGAGGACTTAATTTTTTATTTTAATAAATAATTTATTCATGTTTTTTGGATTATAATTGAATTAATAGTAATAAAATATTTCATAATGAATGAGATTTATGGAAAATTGTTACAACATTTTTGTGAACACTTATTTGCAAAAACAAAAACAAAATGTTAAAATATTTATTAAAATTTAATTTAATTTTATTATAATAATTTATAAATTAATTTATCTTAATCACATTTTTTCTTAATTTAATATGTTATCTTCTAAGCAACTTAAACATATAAATTTCCAGCTTTAATGTTTACAGAAAAGTGACTAGCAATTAGGCGGAAAGGAAGTAGAGAATATGAAAATGACGTTGCCCCAGTGAAGAAAATAGAGAATGTAAGATCCCTTTAAAATACACTTCAAAAATTCATATGAGGAACTGAAAAATCAAATTTGGCATTTGGGAAAATTGAGGTATTACATGACGCAACAAGACACTATGATACATGGCCAACAATACATTTTTTTTATGAGTCGTATGAAGAGTGAAGGAATTAAAACACATGATTAGGACGTCATGGAAAACTTTAACACGGGGAATTTGATGTAAGAGCATCAACTGTAGGCAATGCATTTTACTTAATTCTTAACATGGGTAATGTGAATTTCCAAAGGGAAAATGAAATTCCATCCCTATGTAATTTGTATATTTATAAATAATAGGATTTAGATGTAAAGCCAAGTGTCTCGATACTAGAAAAATTAGGAAATGATGTTGTATTAGTTTTTTGAGTTGGCGTTCCATATTTTGCACATTTTCGATGTGTCCAACAGGGATGCTAGGTAGTTTAGACATGTTGGAGAAACTAATTCCAGCCACCTGTTAAGTGTCTTAGTGATTTTGAATTCAACCCAGTTCAGTTAAGTTTCAGTTGAGTCTCACTAAAGTCATTAATTATTGTTGTCTCCTATAAAATCTATTTAATTGTTGATAATATCTTATCCTCCACATCTTTAGTCTTTAACATGGTATTAGAGTCAGGTTACATAAGACTCTTACAAGCAACATACAAACAACATGCAAAAGAGTGTGAGACTATATAAGATTCATTGAGAGAGCAACAAAAAATTGTAAAATAGCTAAAAGCCTTCGATGTTAGAAGAAAGTCACTATGGTGTAGAAGGCTAGGTGGATAAGTTCCAACAGTGAGACGAAAGAAAAAATTGGAATTTTTAAAAAGTTCATCAAAGTGAGGATGAGTGTAGTCACGGGTATGTGGAGAAGTTCCAAAAGTGAGACGAAAGAAAAAGTTGGAATTTTTAAAAAGTTTATCAGAGGACGAGTGTAGTCACAAAGGAGAAAGGAGAAAGAATATCTTATTGGCGTAGCAAAATCATCGAAGGGCAATAAGAAATCATAAGTCTCCATCTTTACAAATAAAATAAAATGTTCTGAGATTCGATGGATTAGTGAAAAGAGAGAATGTGCGATGACAATGACAAAGTTCCCGATTTGAATTTTTCTGCATTACATCGCATGCATCCATATCGGAAGTTGCGATGGTAGTGTTACAATAATTAAAGAAAAAGGATGCAAATATAGTCTGCCAACTCAAAGTCTTCCAGAAATCAACTAAATGAACAAAAGTTACAAGCCACGAGGCACAAACAATCAATGTTACGAGCCACGAAAAGTTTCTTCATTAAAACAAAGGTTGTCCAATTAGCGTAAAATCAAAGGTGTTGTTGAAATATGATTGCAAACTGCAGCAAAAGAAAAGAAATTAAACAGCAACAGCAAACTGTTTTTCTTTACCTTTGTGATGTGACCTTATCGCATATCGCAAATCGGATGCACGCTCTATTGCCCTTCGCTACATCCTGTGTTTTCTGACGATTGCGATGTTGTGATGCGATCCAATCGCAAATCGCAAATTGAAAAATCGTTCCCATATGTTCGTGCTCCATAAATGTAATTTTATCTTAAGAATGCATAGTAGTGCAGAGAAGTTTTTTTTTGTTGTTGAAATGAAATATGCAGCAATGTGAATGAAAAGATTTTTACACACAGCAGTGTAAATTTTTCTCGATAGACAGAGTAATTTTTTTTTTGTGTGGAACTGAAGCGTTCCTATGTAATCCCTCTGATAGAGGAAGACCAATCTTTTGTAACAACAGTCTTTTAATGAATACAAGTTTTTTATGTGTTGCTGAGACTCTGTTCTCATAAAACAATTTTAGTTTCCACTGTGTTAGGATCCAGCGAGAACAGAACATTGTTCTCTGTTCACTTATTTGTTTGGAATTACTAAAAATTCCCAACAATGGTATCAGAGCTTGTCCAGGCTCTTTGAAGGTGTCAAAGAAGCTGAAAGAAGGATTTCTTGCTGGAGAAGCTCAGCAAAGTGAAGACTCAGTCAAGAAGAATCGAAGGTATTTCTCAAGTTTTTTTTCTGTGTTGTTGTTGAAGACACTCAATTATTTTTAAATATAGAGTCAAGGATTTAGAAGCATAGTTTGGAGTGCAAGGATGGCTTCCACCAGCACCACCACCAACACTAACATGGATATAATTAATACCCAACTCCCACAGTTTAATGGAAAAAACTATAACTATTAGGAAATAACCATGAGAGCCCTGTTTGCCTCACAAGATTTATAGGAATTTATTGAGGATGGTTTTGAAGAACCAACATATGAAAATGAGTTTAATAATTTAACTCAGGTAGAGAAAGAACGGTTGAAGAGCTATAAGAAGAAGGATTCTAAAGCCCTCCTCTTCCTATATCAAGCAATGCATGAGAGTGTGTTTCCAAGGATAGCAACAGCCAAGACATCCAAAGAAGCATGAAAAACTCTCAAGATAGCCTATCATGGTATGGAGAAAGTGAAGACAGCAAAACTACAGTTGCTCAGGAGAGATTTGAGAATCTATGCATGAAGGAGTCAGATAATATTGACTCATTCTTCACACAAGTGATTGGACTAGTCACACAGATAAGGTCTCATGGAGAGATTCTTGAAGAAAGGAGGATTGTGGAGAAACTATTGAGATTCCTACCCTCAAAGTTCGATGTGATTGTCACCACCATAGAAGAGATAAAGGATCTCAGAAATTTCTCAGTTGATGAACTATATGCATCACTGATAACACATGAGCAGAGATTGAATAGAAATGAAAACTCATATCTAGAGCAAGCCTTTAAGACCTAGATGTCCTTTGGAAGAGGAAGAGGTCAAGGTAGAGGAAACAAGAGAGGAAGGGGCAGAAGCCAAAACAGAGGTGGAAGAAATAGTCCAACAAACACTCAAAAAAGAGGCAACAATCCAAATCAGAACCAAGGCCAAAGCAGCAGCCAACAAAGTGGACAACATCATGCTCAAGGACAAAGGTATGAAAAATCCAATGTCCAATGTTATTATTGTAAAAAATATGGGCACTATGCAAATGAATGTAGGAAGAAGCAGCATGATATGAGTAATAGATCTAGTGCAAATTTCACTAGAGAAAATAACATCCAAGATAATTTGTTGTTAGCTTGTAATATAGCTGAAAGAAAGAGTGATGATATATGGTTTCTAGACTCTGGTTGCAGTAACCATATGACAGGGAACATAGTCCTGTTTTCCAAGTTAGATCAGAGTGTGAAGTCACAAGTCACACTTGGCACTGATAGTAAAGTTTCTGTTATGGGAAAAGGAGAAGTAAAAATCTTTACAAAGAAAGGTGAAAAGAAAACCATAGCAGATGTCTATTATGTTCCCGGAATGAAGTGTAACCTCTTAAGTATTGGACAACTTGTTCAAAAGGGTTACAATGTCTTCATTGTGAATGATGTATGCACCATCATGGATAGAAAACCTAGTAAATGATGTATTGATGAGGTGAGGATGACAAGGAACAGGATGTTTCATCTTAGGATAAAATTAGTTTTGAAAGATGGGGTAAAAATTGCAGCAGTTACACAAGAGGCTTTCCAAAGCGAGGCAAAGGATGAAAATTGGTTGTGGCACTGGAGATTTGAACATCTCAACTTTGGAGGTCTTAACTTGTTGAGTAGAAAATGAATGATAAGAGGACTACCATTGATAGAGAAACTAGACAACCTTTGTGAAGGTTGTATCTTAGGGAAACAACACAGAGAAATTTTTCCATTAGGGAAAAGCATAAGGGAAAAGGCACCCTTAGAGATCGTTCACTTAGATGTATGTGGACCGATGCAAACTCCGTCACTTGTAGGCAGCCTCTATATACTAACATTCATTGATGATTTTACCAGAAAAACTTGGGTTTATTTCATGAAGAACAAAGTGAAGTGTTTGAAAAATTTGGAAATTTCAAAGCACTTGTGGAAAACCCAAGTGGGCTGCATATCAAAACTTTAAGAACTGATAGAGAAGGTGAGTGTATCTCCAAAGAATTTCTATGTTTTTGTAGAGAAAATGGAATTCACAAACAGTTTACCACTAGGTACACTTCGCAGCAAAATGGAGTTGCTGAAAGGAAGAACGAGACAATCATGGATATGTCAAGGAGTATGTTAAAGGCAAAGCATTTGCCAAATGATTATTGGGCTGAAGATGTACACTGTGCAGCGCACATTTTGAATAGGTTTCCTACAAAAGCAATCAGGAACAAAGTGCCGAAAGAAGCATGGACTGGGAGAAAGAAAGGAGTCACTCACATGAAAGTTTTTGGATGTGTGGCTTATGCACACATTCTAGATCAGCTAAGGAAGAAGTTGGACAAGAAATGGGAGAAATGTATTTTCATTGGATACAGTGAATCCAAAGCTTACAGGTTATATAACACATCCACCAAGAAGTTTTTTGTGAGCAGAGATGTTTAGTTCATTGACGAGGAAGCTTGGGATGGAAGCATAGAGAAAACAGTGAATGTTAAAAACTCTTTCTCTCATGATGAAGATGAAGAGGAGATGGCTGAAATACATCCCCAAATAGCAGCGCCAATACAAGGGCAGCAAGAGACACCCTTGAGGAGAAATGAAAGTGCTTCTCCAAGCACATCACAAGGAGGAAATTCAAGTGCTTCTTCAAGCACTTGTACACCAAATGAAAGAGGTAGGAAGTTCATAAATTTAAGTGACATTTATGATGAAGGTATGAATTCTTTGTTTTTTTATATTGTCATGCTGATGACCCTATTCATTTCGAAGATGCTATTAAGGATAGGAAATGGATAGAAGCTATGGATGAAGAGACAAATGCCATAGAAATAAACAAGACATGAGATTTGGTTGAACTACCAAAAGGAAAAGAAGTCATTGGAGTTAGATGGGTCTATAAGACCAAGTGTAATGTTGAAGGCAAAATAGAAAGACAAAAGGCAATACTTATTGTCAAAGGATACAAACAGCAGTATGGGAGAGATTATGAGGAAACTTTCGCACCAGTTGCTAGGATGGAAACCGTGAGAGCAGTGCCATCCATAGCAGTGCAAAATAAGTGGAAAGTTTACTAAATGGACGTGGAGTCATCATTCCTAAATGGAGTGTTAATGGAAGAGGTTTACATTGAACAACCTCCAGGCTATGAAAAGAAAGACCAAGAGCACAAAGTGTGCAGATTGAAGAAATCTCTGTATGGGCTGAAGCAAGCACCAAGAGCATGGTACAATAAGATAGATTCGTATCTACTGAAAAATGGATTTGAAAAACGTGAGGGAGAACCCACCCTTTACATCAAATAAAAAGATGGTAAAATTCTAATTCTTTTGTTATATGTTAATGATGTTATTTTCACATGTAATGATGATTATCTTATTGAGAATTTCAAAGTAGTGATGAGAGAGGAATTTGAGATGACTGACATGGGTTTTGTTAGGATATTCCGACACATAGGAATAGTTAAGTTCAACTTGGTCTAGTATAGAGTTAGGTATAGAGTTAGGTAAAGTGTGTTTCTTTACCGTTGTACATTTTGTAACTTACAATCCGACGGTCACGATATGTAGTGATCCGACGGTTCATTCTCTCCTCGGTATTACCGACACTTGATCCGTGGCTTGACACCCGATTGGTCCATGAATTCTATTTAAAGCGCATGGAGGGTCATTTGTAGGTTAACCGTGCATGAGAGAAGCTTATGTAAATTTTCATTCTTTTATTAATAAATTGCCTGTAGTAGCCACGTTGGCGCAGGCCGTGGACTGTTTCCCTCTCTGAGGGTTTTAACCACGTCAAAATACTGGTGTATTGATCTGTGATCTGTTTGTGAGCGGTGTCCTTTTGGTGTTCTGTCTGAGGAACTTACCCTGTAAATTCCTACAGAAACAAGAAAAGATAGTCGAGAAAAAGGATGAAAGACCCAGCAAGAAACCCAAAGAAAAATTTGGTAAGAATTTGGGTAAGATGCAGATTACAAAGGGTAAGAAGAAAATCCAGGAAGCAAAGGTCCAGGTGGCATCATCTTAGACCACCAAGATTCAAGTAAATGTAGAAGAGACATTCAAAGATGAAGTGTTCATGACAAGGCCGAGGACTAGGTTGAGAGTCAATAAGAGTGTGGAGGAATCAATTCCTTAGGAAGTTGTTGAAATTTCAGAGGACAAACAAGAAGAAGAACAAGAGGAAAAAAACAGAAAGAAGTGGAGTAGGATGACTCAATCCAGTTTGAGCAAGAAGAATATCCAATGCAGTTTGAGCAAGGAATAATGTAGTTTAAAGAAGAATATCCCAAGATGGTGAAAATGAAAGAGGCCCTTTCTAAATATCAGTTGAAGAAAGCATCCTTGAAGAGGAAAAACAAAGACTTGAAAGAAACAACCCAACCAGTAGCTGAGAAAAAGGAAGGGCAGAGATACCGCCAAAACCTATTATAAAATATAAAGGTAAACATGTTTCATTCGTTGAGCAGTCCAAAGAACTTAAAGTAGAGTCCAGTGGATCTTCAACTAGAGCAGCAAAGTCGAAACAAAGTTGGGTGCAACAAATGAAGAAAGTGGCCCAAGTGCCTGGTAGGCCACATTTTGACCAGTGGAAGGAATAAAAACAATGTTTAGAAGAGCTTGAGGAGAGTTAGATACAAGTTAAGAGGTTAAAGCAAGAAAATTATAGTTTTAAGAAAATTGTGCAACATTTACTTGAAAATTGTGACAAAGAAATACGCGAGGCCTCCAAAGCCTTAGACAGAGGTAAGAACTTTGTCAAAAGGTAACTTCCTGTAAGAATCCAATGCAAAAGCCTTTATGTTAAAAACCTAGTATTAAATGCAAGGATGAGGAGTATGAAGAAAAGTGTAGAAAAGGCATAGGGACTAGTCAGGAAATACAAAGAGGCAACCAAAATACCTCCATCTAAAAGAGTGCCAATGCCAAGATCTAAGGCTTAGTTTGAAACAAAGCCTACTCAACCAGTGCTTACTGACCACAAAGATCCCACACCTAAAGCTCAGGTTTTAGCTTCCACTAGAAAATTCTCCAGCAAGAGGAAAAGGAGGTAACTGTTCCTTGCTTGAAGTCTTGAAATTTTGTTCTTGTCTCAAAGTGTTTAAGTTGCACAACAGGGGTACCCTTTTGTTTTCAAGTTTTTGTGGGCATTTGATCAGTATGTTGAAATGGTTCTGATATCTGGAGCGGCCTATTGTACTATGATGTTATTTTTTTAAATTTTGATAGTGTAAAAAAGGCAGTCTTGAAAGTTTACTATGTAGTTGTTATGTAGCTGGTGCGCAGTCCCTGTCTATAGATTTTCACAAGCATTGAGAAGAAGCCAGTTGAGAAATGTTGAGGAGATGAACGTGTAATACAGGTTGGAGCCAACTTTTACCACCAACCACTAGCCATGCGCTGCCCTTGGGAGGAAAATGTGCTAACACGCTGCTACCCAGTCGTTGCGTAGTCAGCTGCCAACTGTTCATCTTTTTGGTGTTTTTCTTCTATGAAGATATGTTTCGAAGGTAGGTTTCCTTTAATAGAGATTTAGTTTTTTTTTGTATTTAGATAAATGCATGAAAACTTTTATGTTTTTTGTTTTATCAATTGAGGAAAAGACTTAAACAACAAAAGCTTTCCTCTTTTGGTTTTGGTTCGATCCACTGCATGGATCAATGATGCAATGTATCTAGACACTTTTTATTGGTTGTCGTATGTTTGTTTAAACTAGGAAAAAATAGATGGAAAGGTTGTTGTTGATTGGAGATTATTATGAACTGATTAATGTGACTATTATCGAATTTATGAGTAAAATGCTTATGGCTTGAGGGTTTTCCAGTTATTGTTTGCAAGGATTCTTATGGTATCATATTGGGATATGTGTATCAATTTTATGTTGATTTCTTCTATATAGTTTTCATGGTTTATGGGTATGATGATCTCAGTTGAGTTAGAATTCGGTTTTGAATTGCTCTAAACCAATTGTGTCAGTAATCCAATTGCAAATTGAATATCTTATACCTATATACTTCATTATTTCTTCTTAATTTCCTTGTCATGTATATGAAGTATATGTATTTCCTTTTGTTCTGTTATATGTGAAAGGGAATATGTTTTGGCTTATTTCTTCTCTATACTACAAACTTTATTTTCGTTATCCAAAGTACATGCCTTATAAGACTTTGTGAATTTTATTGGATATTACATGCATAAGTATGGTGGTATAGTAAATCAAGTGATCACAAGTGTTCATTCTACTTCGACCATTCATATTCCATTGAATTTTAAAATTCGTTTCAGATCTAGTTTCTACTATAAGATGTGTTTCAAAGTCTCTAATTTTTGAGTTTTTTGAGCGAGGGAGCCCCCTCCAGTTGGAGAAGACCAGTATCTCAACCAAAAGAGGTTTTTGGTTACCTTTGCGAGTCTACCATTAGCTTAGTATAATTCATGGAGTGTTAACATAGTGGTGTTGTTGCCAGGGATCGAAAGCTCTAAGTTTTCCTATGAAGTTGCTTCATTTTGAGAGTTACATCATAGGCTGAAATTTTCATAGTTGCTTTGACTAATGGTGAAATTAGTTGCATGAAAATATGTATGAGAATATTTTACTTCTAGGAGGTTTACCAAGCAAAATCTTGATCCAAAGCCCCCTTTGGTTATCTGTGATTTTGAAATACTGTTTAGGAAGGAGAGGATTGTGGTGGAGAGTCATGCAATTAATATCTCTCTTAGGAGATCTATTTCTTTAACAAAAATTCCTTTTGAAGTTACTCTTTCTAGAACTAGATCTTGTCCCTGTATTCCAAAAGTTCTAGTGGATTCATTAGTTACTAGTTCTTATACCACACTTCCATAAAAGGATTTCAGTCGAAATATTCTTCAGTAGTTTAGTAAACTTAAAAGTTTGGTTAATAAAATTTAGAGAACTGCTGAAGAGACAATATTATCTCAAAAAATAGCCCCTTCACAATTCAATTTAAATTCTAGTTCTATCTTCACATCATCTCTAGGCCCTCCATAATTTGTTTTACCATCTATCCATTGAGTTGTTCCATCATCTATTGTTTTAGTTACACCATCCGCTAGTCACTCAATTACTCAAGTAGTAGTCATGGCAGTGAGATATGCCCCTCTAGTTTTGCTTGCTCAACTCCATGATTTTCCTCTTGGTCAAATACTTCCCCAATATGATGGTACAGGGGAAGTTATTGCTAAGAAGCATGTTGATAAGGTTAGTGATTTTGTGGATTTAGAGGAAGTGCACCATGATGATTTTAAAGTTAGATTGTTTGCTCAAAGATTTTATGGTGATGCCAAGAAGTGGTTCAAGAGTTGTCGCTTGGGAGCTTTTGGTAATTATCAAGAGTTGGAAGATGAATTTCTTTCAAGGTGGGGTGAGAAGAAGAATCCCTTGCTGGCTGAGTATAATAATATAAAAATACAACCTGGAGAAAATGTTCAAGACTTTTATGTAAGGTTCAATAAAGTGTACAATTCTATTCTTGCAGAGATGAAGCCTCCTCCCAGGTTGTCTTTACTTCATTATCCTGATGCCTTCAACCTTGAGATGGCTTATCAACTTAGGGAAAGAAATATGGAAACACTGGAAGATATGAAAGGTAATGAAGTCAGTGTGGAGGCCAATCTGTTAGAAAATAAATCCAAGATGAAAGCAGAGAAAAGAGTCACAATAAAAGAAGATCTTGGTACTTCTTCTGATGCTAAGTTTGATACATTGGTCAAAACCATGGGGAAGATGATGGGGAAAATTACTCTAACTAATCGGGCAGTAGTTAGAGAACCTCAAATTGGTCCACAAATTAGAAACCCAAATTTTTGGAGGTAGCCACAGGTGCCAAACAAACCAAGAGAGAAAAAGGGACCAGAGAAATCACAGCAACAAGTAAGACCACCCTTTCAGCAAAATTATGCACAAGACCAAGATGAGGAAGACGAGAAATTACTAGAAGATCAGTTTTTTTTTTTGGTGATAGACATCAAGATGTATATTTGAGTAAAGAAGATTAAGAGTAGGAGCACTCTGAAAATATCAAGGAAGAGGATGAAGAGTTGATGTTTGCTCAGTCTCAAAATGATGTATTAATGACTAAATCTGAGGAGTATAGGAAGGGATATAAAAATTCTATAATGCAAGTTCAGTGACAATATAATTTGAGGAATAAAAATATGGGCAACAATGCAGTGAAAAAGGAAATTCCAATCAACAAGACAGCAAAGAAAGAATTGGCAGCTAACAATGTGAAGAAGGATATCCCTAGCACAAGTTCTCAAAAGAAAGATGTCCCTAGCACAAGTTCTCAAAAGAAATATGTCCCTAGTACAAGTGCGCAAAAGAAGGAGCCTCCTATCACTATCTTGTAGAGGAAAGAGGACACACACCCAAAGATGCTACAGAAAAGAAGGATGTTGCTCATAAAGAGGTTGAAAAGGTATCAAATCCCTTTAATCTTGAAGTTGAAATTGCTAAATTAAAAATCTCTATTCCCTCGAGTGAATTGGTAAAGAATGACCAATATAGATTCCAGATTCTAAAGGAACTTAGAGTTGAAAAATATTCCAATACATTTAATATAGCGGATGATCATCCAAATATTATTTTTGGTCCAAAAATTGATGATAAGGGGCAAGATGGGGATGATCCTCCTTTCCATGTCAGTTTTAAATATGCATGAGAAAATAGGGCATAATGTTATGCTGGACTCTAGGGCCTCACATAATCTAATGCCAAAGGTGATCATGAATAGGTTGGGCCTAGATATTACAAGACCATACATGGACCTCTATTCATTTGATTCCAGCAAGGTAAATGTCTTAGATTAATTAAGGACTTAGCGGTGTCCTTAACTATAACTCCTTCAAAATGAATGGTGATGGATATTGTGGTGGCAGATATACCTCTCAGGTATGGTACGCTCTTGTCTAGATCCTGGATGGTGAAATTGCATGGAGCATTGCAAACAAACATGTCCCACATCAAAGTTTTAGTTTTCGAAGGTCAGTTAAGGAGGTTATACAAGGAGCCACTCATGCAATACATCATCAGTAGTAAGGATAAATCCGTAAATCATCCAGTGTACATTGTTCATTCTGATTTGGACTCATTTGTGTTATTTAATTTAGGTTGTCCCAATTATGAAGAGACTATTTTAGATATAGAAGAAGAAAGGTACATTGGTCATAATTTAGAGATTTTGGGCAAAGATTCAGAATGAAAAATGAAATAAAATCAACAGTTTTGGACATAAGAGAGGAGAAAGACAATAGAATTAAATTAGATGTTCTAGACATTAGAGAAGAAGTAGATAGCAATGAAAAATATGAAAAAGGCAATAATAAAAGGGAAGGATAGGGCAACAACAAAAATGAGAAACTAGGTAGCCAAAGTGTCCATGAAAAATATATAAGTTTGAAGGATGAAATAGGTGAAGAAGAGAAGAAAAAAAATGTGTTTGAATTATGCATTCAATGGGGTAGCAAGCAGAGAAGGTCTTTGTGCAGGGATATGGATAATCAACCCAGAAGTTGGTAAGTCAAAGCTATGCTCATACAAATTAGTTTTTGACTATACTAATAATGTAGCGGAATATGAAGCTCTTATTTTGGTCTACGAAATTTGAAGAAATAAGGAGCTAAAAGAATAATTGTTTATGGGGATTCCGAGCTAGTTGTTAGATAGGTCAATGGTTAATATCAAACAAAACATACTTGAATGCGTGCTTATCGCAACACTATCGTAGATTACTTGCAAATTTTTTTGAGTATAGTTTTTATGTTGTCCCAAGGAAAGATAATGTTGTTGCAAGTGCATTAGCCACTTCGGCCTTTGATTTTGAAGTTTCCAATAGTGTTAAATGGAAATACAAGGTAGAATTTAGACATAGGCCTATTGTCTCAGATAACTTGAAGCATTGGAAAGTCTTCAAAAACAACAAGCAGTTGGAGAACTTTTTGTTAATGAAGGAGGAATTTGACAAAATGAAATTGGAAAGGGATGGTGGATGGGAAGATGTAGATAAAGATAATTTTATTAATAAACTGAAAGAAGAGTTAGATAAGAAAGGAATTGTGTTAAAGGTATTTCATCTTAAAGACAATGTTCATCCAAGAGGGATCATGCCTTTAGAGGAAACCTTTGACCAAAATGATGTGGCTAGGAGGCCAAAATTGGCACCTGTGGGAGAAGGACTTGAATAATTCAATATAGGTATAACTGAACACCCAAAGATGATAAATTTGTCCAAGACCTTGAGTCCAGAAATGAAGAAAAAAACTTGGAATTGTTGACTGAATTTTCTGATGTGTTTTCCCGTGGGTATGAATAATTGAAGGTGTATAAAAAAGACATTATCCAACACATAATACCAGTCAAAGTAGATAAGGAACCATTCAAGTAGAGCTGCGAAGGACAAATCCATCTTTTCTACCCCTGATCATGTTGACATGGCGAATGTTTTCTATGACAACAAGGGGAACTAACCTGATTGCAGACCCTAATCATATTTGCTTTTGTTTGGAATGGCTAGTTTTGACAGGTTTGAGAGGATTTCGTAAACTGCTATATGTGTTGGAAGATTGCTTCTTGGAGGAAGACTTCAATTAAATCAACAAAAGAAACAACTAACCTATATGTATCAAATGATATCTACACTAATCCTAACTACTTATGCTAGTTCTAACTATTCTAATCTATCTTATAGGAGCATAACGAAAGGAAGTTAAACATCAGATATAAATCCCAAGTTCTAATGAATCAATTACTAGTTCACAAATGAACAAGGTTGTATTAAATCTTAATTGCAATCTAATTACTTATACAAGAATACACATTCCTTTCCATACAAATAAAGCTTGCAACTGATGTGTAACAAGGTCTCAAATCAGCAATTGCTCATGAATTAACCATGGTAAAAAATCATATTTGAATAACCAAGATTAGTCACGAATGTCTGTTATCAATATGCACAAAACAAATCATAATTTATATTTATGCCAGCAACAACATCCTGATTCTAAACACATGAAAGGAGAGGCAAATGAATTTGAAAAAAAAAAAGGCTCTTTTGAAACCAAACGGTCTTCTTTATTCACAATAAATAAAAGTTGTTCTGCCCAAAAAAGAGGTCCACATTGTTATAGACATTTTTGGGCACTTCAACCCCAATCACAAATGTCCATAAACTAAGGGCTCTTAAGTCCCTAAAAGGGTTGCTTCACTACCTAAAGGAACAAGGTCAACTGATTACATCGTCTCCCAGAAGTTCTCCACTGAAAACTGCTCATAAATGGTCAAAACTAGACCATACTGAAAGTTCCATGTAGAAAGTGCGATGCATATCACCTTCCCAATGTATAGGGTGCGATGTATACTGTTTTGCTCCTCTGTAAGGTGCGATGGTCGGGAATGGACAAATGGCAGGGACCAAAATGCGAGGTGGAAGATCATGGAATCTTCTAGAAGCTTCCCCTCTAACACTTGCCACTCCATTTTCGACCAGGGATGAGTAAGAGATCTTCATTCTCCTAGTGGAAGCAGGAACTATCAGAGAGAAGAAACTAATAAAGATCCCAAAAGATGAATCACCTCTTTGTAATCATCTATATATGGATCCCTCATCACAAAGATCCAGAGGCTGGAATTTTGTAACTTATAGAGAAGTGTTGTTGTATTCTGGTGTACATTCAGAGTGTTGGGTGATTTTGCTTTGCTTGAGGTGAAAGAAGGGCTTTTTAGCTGGAGGATGATGCTGGGTCAGAGCTGCTCATGGTTGTAATCCTCTTGCTACTTTTATCTGAATAAAGCTATTCTTGTTTCCTTCCATATTCTGGTGTATTTGTTTATATATACTTGTATATGGTTAATGTACATCTGATCCTGCATTATTTGTGAATTTAGATCCTTGTTTCTTGCATATAGTATGTTGTTGTGATTCTACAGGTCCTTTTGAAGCTGAGCAGACAAAGAGCGAGCAACAAAACTCTATCAATAAGGAGAGGGAATCGAGCGCAAGACTCAGGTTGGCCCTCTTGGTTCTCTTCTCATCTATCTTCATAAAAGGAATCAATAGTAGACTTTGATTGTTTGTTTCTAAGATAGCCACCCATCTTAGTGGGAATAACAGCATCCGTGTGGACACTATTCCCGTATAACACACATCTCATCTGTAGAGGTAATACTTATGCTGAAGGAAAATGACCCTTGGTCTTCCCTTCCTCGACTTTTTCTCCTCTCGCTCTTTTCCATACACATTAGAAAATGCAGACATAGAGTCGATCGATGAAACGACCGAAACATAGAGGGCATATCTATTGCAGTGCTTCATTTCCTAGGGAAGTGAATAGATGTTGATTAAAAGAGGATAATTGTGTGTCATCCCTTCGCACTTGTATCGAGCAGACATTACTCCCTATCATTTCCTGAAGGAAACTAAAGACATCGCACTTATCCTCCCACATCTGGCATGATTGAAAGTGTGTTTGAAGGTAATAACATCTTGATGTATTAGTGTTGTGCTTTGCCTTGACATGGAGCGCGCCTTCATGATGCACTATGGCGGTTCATCTCCCTTTCTGCAGAATATGCCTTTGCAATATCAATACTAGTGGTGCAAAGGTATCATCTTGATATAAATCGCCTTTCTTTGCTACTGGGTACACTCGAAATCGCCTGTAGAAATAATTCATATTAGCTATGATTATGGGGAATCTGGCAAATATGCTCACAAACAAACCTGGCATTCAGCCATACTTTCTATTTAATCTTGCAATGTAGAACAACTATGACTATCAAACCACTGAACCTACTGTGACACATATTTGCATTGCCCATAATATTAAATTTTACTCAAGGATTGCTTTAACCATGCTTCACAAGCAGACCATTCAATTTACGGGATTTTCCTTTGAAAACCCCGGACTGGAGCCTTTTATCTCAATACACAGGAAAACATGGGAAAACCCGTGGCCAATGCGTTGCCTCTGGGTAGCTGCTGAGGGATCTGCGCAAAGCTATCCATCATCGCGTTCCTTTGCCACTCGAGGGCTTCTTCGAGCAAGATTTTGATAGGATCTCCTGCCCCATCATCTTTCTTTTCATTTGCCATGGGAGGCCATCGGGATTTGCAAGGCTGGTCTTGCAAAGGTTTGACTAGTTCAAGCCCTAACTTCATATATCCCGACCTCGTTAGGGAAATGCAAATAAAATTAGAGAAAAAAGCAGACCGCTCTGATACCACTGATCTGGATTTAAACAGGAACACAAAAAATTATATAGATAACCATAAACATAGAGATGCAGTGGAAATAATACTTCATTTCATTAATGTAAAATACTGAAATATGCTTACAAACAGAAATGGAAATACACCAGCTACGGCGATGGTACCTTATCTCCGAGAAGAGATGTGGCAACTACATGCCTCTGAACTGTGTTACAATGAGGTTTGAAGGCCTATTTATTGTTGAGAAACAATGGAAAACCCTTAACATTCCAAAACCTAACCCTAGAAGATGAAACTCCAAATTGTGGGCCTAGTTTTGGGTAAGTTGGCACATCAACTTCCCGGGGTCGTAACATTGGAACCCGATCTTCGTTTGACACGTACAATAGCTCGTTAGAAAGATCTATCTGAGCACTACAACTTTGGGAAAAGCAACATCAGTCCATGGACCCATGTTGCTCCTAGATTTACCAAAAAAACGTCGTTTAGGGCCTCAAAACGCCTCCGGAAGTTTAGGACCCGAAAAACTGCTAAAATTAGTAAAGTATGCTACAATTAAGGAAACTAAAAAACTGAAAGAGACAATTGTGGGGGTCCAAATGGGATAGGTGGGTGGCCACCAACATCCACTTGGATCATTCCTCCCCCCTTAGGAAGTAATGGTGCCCATTGCATTGAGTTCCTCCATTTGTTGAACTTGTTCCCAGGTGAGCTGTTCTGCAATCTCTAATGTGTCCAGTAATGGTGGGAAGCATGGTCGACGATGGAACGCATTGAACACTCAGTGAAAGTGAAGGAATGGAGGAATGCTTTGCTCCAAATATTGTCTCCAATAGCCTTGGTAATGCTGTAAGGAACATGTCGGAGCTTCTGATGGGCTCTTGTAAGGTGTTCTTTCTACAGATGCAACCAGGTTTTGTTGCCCACCTGAAACTTGTGTGGTACCCCTGTGGGTGAGGAGAAGTTGTTCCTGTGTTCTATCATGACTGTATCCCTCTGTTGTCGTTGTTGCATGGAAGAACCCTTTGCGAGGGTCATGGATGTGGCAACGACCTTCCCCTTACTTTGGGAGAGAACTAGACAAAATAAATTTCCTAGTATGTGAAATGAGCTTGCTGCCTTTCTTAGCAGTGATCAAAGAAGTGGCGGTAGGTGGGGTTACCTCTGGTATCTTGTATAATGAATTATTCGAAGAAATAATGACAGCGCAAGGCCTTGACTCATACACAACATGTTGCCTCCACAAGTATGGTTGGCCTAATAATACATCACAAAAATCTAGAGGTATAACATCACACAATACCTCGTCTGTGAAGGGTTTTATGTTGTAAGGAAGGTGACACTACTGGTGAACTTAGAGATCTCGTCCTTGGTGAAGCCACCCAATACTATATGGCTGCGGGTGTGGTGTAGTCGGTAGGCCCAACCGCTTCATGATCTCTGCTGAAACGAGGTTCTTTTGGTTGCCATTGTCGACAATGAATTGCAACGGTGAACCCTTCACCCACATCTGTGAGTGGAAAATATGTTCCCCCTCCTCTAGATCTTCGCGATCATTCTTTTGGATCTTGGCAGTGGCAACAATGACGCTAGGCTCCACATCAATGATGTGCTTCCCTTTGCCATTCCCCTTTTCAGGTTTTGACTCAGGGTCGAAACATGCATCTGATTCTGAAGCCTTCAACTCAGCCACTAGCCACTGCTTGGTCCAACACTCACTTGTGTTGTGAGTGGGGCTGTCGTGGAACTTGCACCACTTTCCTGTGTCCTTCTTTGACTTCGTGGTGTTGTTCTTTTCTTGCAGCTTCGATGGGTTGTCTTGGGCCACCTCACCTTGGCTTTGTCCTTTGGTCTTCAAATTCACAGATCCAAAGTCTCTCTTCTTTTGTTTGAGATTTTGCTCAATTTTGACATCGTATCGGTACGCTGCGCCGAGCGAGGAGATGTTCAGGAACTCCATCTCTTCCTGGATGTATCTCTGTAGGTAGCCACAGTATTTGAGTACCATATGCAGCTCAGAGTACTTGATGCCCAACTGTGTGCGAAGGGTATGAAAAATGTTTGTGAACTCTTGCACATCTTGGTCCCTTCCCTGTCGCAGTGTGGTCCATTTGATGTATTTGTCCTCATAGCTTTTGACAGGGTAGTACTGCTCCTTGACGACATCTTGGAATGAATCCCAAGTGGGTGCGGCTGAAAATAGTGAGCCCGTACTTTCATTCTTCTGCTTGCAGTAGGTTTCCCACCAGTCCTTAACGTGGGGGGCTACTTTGAAAAGAGCGAAAATAATCTTTTCCCAACTCAAAAAATCATGAACAGAAAAATACCCATCTAGTAGATTTGACCATTTATCTACGAAATCTATGTCTATTTGACCCTCAAAGATGGGGATTTCAAAATTAACTTGTACCTTAAACAGTGTGGTGTTTCCAGAGTAGCTGTTGGAAGCCGATGTGTCACCTCTGGGTAGCCGCTGAAGGATCTGCGCAAAGCTATCCATAATCGTGTTCCTTTGCCGCTCGAGGGCTTCTTTGAGCAAGATTTTGATACGATCTCCTACCCCATTGTCCTTCTTTTCATCCACCATGGGAGGCCATTTGGATTTTCGAGGCTTGTCTTGCAAAGGTTTGACTAGTTCAAGCCCTATCTCCTTATATCCCGACCTCATTAGGGACATGCAAATAAAAATAGAGAAAAAAGCAGACTGCTCTGATACCACTGATCCAGATTTAAATAGGAACGCAACAAATTACAGAGATAACCATAAACATAGAGATGCAGTGGAAATAATACTTCATTTCATTAATGTAAAATACTGAAATATGCTTACAAATAGAAATGGAAATACACCAGCTAGGGCGATGGTAGCTCATCTCTGAGAAGAGCTGTGGCAGCTACATGCCTCTGAACTATGTTACAATGAGGCTCGAAGGCCTATTTATTGTTGAGAAACAATGGAAAACCCTTAACATCCCAAAACTTAACCCTAGAAGATGAAACACCGAATGTTGGGCCCTGTTTTGGGTAAGTTGGTACATCAACTTCTAGGGGTCTTAACTTTGGCACCCAATCTTCGTTTGACGCATACAATAGCTCGTTAGAAAGATCTATATGAGAACTACAACTTTGGGAATAACATTGGTCAATGGACCCATGTTGCTCCCAGATTTCCCAAAAAACGTTGTTTAGGGCCTCAAAATGGCTCCAAAAGTTTAGGAGCTAAAAAATTGCTAAAAATAGTAATTATGCTACCATTAAGGAAATTAAAAAAATGAAAGAGACAGTTGTGGGGGTCCAAATGGGATAGGTGGGTGACCACCAACATCCACCTGGATCATATGTGTGTGATATGAAAAGCATCAAAACTATCAATTAAGCTCCATAACTCATGTTGGTATCTCACTAGGTGTGGAGAATTGCAATATATCCTTTTCCTTACCTGGTCCACAATCATTTGTGAGTCACCAAAAGCTTTAAGATTTTTCACCTTCACATCAATGGTTTTTTTCAAGCCCTGTAGCAAGCCTTTGTATTCTACTGTGTTGTTGGTGCACGTGAACTCCAATCGGCTGGCCATCGAATGTTGGTCCCCTTGCGGGTTAATGAGAATGCTCCCAACACTTGCACCTTCTAGGAAGTTAGAGCCATCAAAATACAGTGTCCAAAACATAGATTCTGATGTTATACCAAATTAACTACCTTCTATGAAATTGGCCCTATCATCTACCATATTATAGGTTAGCTCATCAATTGGACTACCGGGGAGAGATTCCAACCATGTGTTTATTGTAGTTTCTTCAAATGTCTTTGCATGGAATTCTCCGAAACAGGTTTCAATGACACAAACATCGAAACTATAATTCCCAAGGATAGAGCTTGTAGAAATTACAGGCTCATTGGGGTCGTTTAGTTCTGTCACTACATACTTTATGTATCTTTCTTGGTCAACTCTCAGCATGTCATCCTTTTCCTTATGAGGAAACAAGAGATGGGACCAATCAGTTGAGAAATACCCATTCAGATTTGTTGACCAGTCCCTACTAAGTATTATTCCATATGCCTCAGGTATGTTGACTACCATTATGTCAATGACTTGTGTGTACTGTGGTTTGGCAACCATCCGAATCAAAAAATCTTTTAATTCTCTAATTACTTTCACATTCGTTCTATGCAGTTGCATAATTCGAGTTCTAGTTTTCTCAGGTATTGCATGAAGTATTTTAGCAACAATGTAAGGCATAACAGTAGACGAGGCGCCAAAATCTACCAAGCAATTGCATAAGTTCATGTTAAATATTTCAAATGTGATAAGGAAAGGTGGAGTCATGGATTTTTATTTCCTTCCTATCATGGCTGCACTAACATCCTAGGGGGTTTGATTCATTTTTGACAGCATGGCTTCCATGGTTGATGGCATTTGGGCTGTAGTGGGGGTACTAACAGGTCTGGATGTCGACTTCTTGGTTTGGTTGCTTTGGATGGTGGGAGTTTTTCAATTCCGTTCATTCATAGCTTTCGAAAGCAAGTCTCTTTTCTGCGTTAACTTTAAAAAATCAAAGTGTGTGACATTATCTTTGGATTTCTTAAGATCATCCACAATATTGTAATCAATGTTATAAACAGACTAGGGAAGAGTAAACATACTAGTTTTTTCATTCTTAGGTGGGAGTTTACCATTTTCAGTTGCCTTCATCACAGGCAGAGATGTGTTCTCTTTCTCTAGATAGTTTGGAACTGGAGTATTCTTGGACTCACCACTAGGTCTACCCTTCTCAACAAGAACTTTGGGAATGGATGCCTTCACAGGGCGAACAACTTTCTTTGTCTGGTCTATAGACTTCATCACGCCCACGAGTGGCCCTTTACTTTGTCTGTGGATTTCATTAGTGTGGATTTCTGTTGTGCTATCTTCTTCATCATCATCATTCTCATTTGTATAGAAATCCCACAGTACATCGATTTGAGATTCTTCATCCAAGGGCTCTTCTACTTGGTATTCTTCCTCATTTTCTTGTTCTGGCTCCAGCTCCACTATAGGTTCTTCTTTGTTAAGGAGCGATCTAATAAGAGCCAACTCTTCCATATTTAAATTCCCTTCATTGGGTGGAGTAGGCAACACAATTTGACCATTACCACCTTCTGTCTTCTTACAATAGAGAGGTTTGAATGGTTTTTTGTTGTTATACTCTCCTCCATTCTTGCTTGTACTCTCTCTAGAATTCCTTTTCATATCGATGACTGTGTTTGTCAACTTCTTAATGATCCGATGCAAACCTTCTGCATATGTGGTATCCTTTTCTTTGATTTCAGCCCCTTTGTTATCACTCCCATTATTCTTCTTGGATGCTTGAGAGGCTTTCTTTTATCCAGTTGTATGATGGCATGCTGTGAGACTGATCATTTCATTCTCGACTTTTACCACTTCATTGAAACACCCTGTAAGGTTTGTGCATTACTTCTTTTGACCCACATTGCAGTAGGGGTAGGGAGAGTAGTGATGTAGAATTCCATGAGCACCTCCTCAGTAGGTCTAGCGTTAGTCGGGATTCTGATGAACAAAGTGTTGAACTGGATGTTAAAATCCTTGACCTTTTCTTTGGTTTCCATTTTCAAATGGGATAGTTCTAAAACTAAGGCCGCAGGTGTTTTTTCATTGCCATACTTGCCTAAAAAGGCTTGTTCAAAGGCAGCCCACGAGGTGATTGATTCTTTTCTCAAGCTAAAGTACCATGTGGATGCTGTACCAATGATAGTAAAAGGGAATAGGCGACAACATGTGCACAACCAGGAAGAAAGAGTGAATATGGTTATCAGTGATGTCTCCCCTCTCAGGGTCGAATTGAGGCAGTACTCTTTCTGCATTCTTGGGTAAGGGATGCCACTTCCTAGGTACCGCTACGGAATCCTGAGCGAGCTAAGGAGGGAGTGCTCTCGGAGGAGGTGGGAGTTGGTTCCCACCTGGTTGAAGCTGATTCCCACTTGGAAGAGGAATGTTAGCCAAATTATGGATGGGGAGGTTCTAGTTGAAGGTTTCTTCGAGGCGTTCTTTATTAGGATTTGCCAAATTGGGACAAGGATTACCTTCAGACAGTGGATACTTAGGAATTTCTTCCCAAGGAGTGTCGATACTTTGCAAGGACTCTAGCACAATATCTTCAAGAGATGGGGCTGCAGATGTCTCTTCGTTTATGGAACAGATCCTTGGCTTTCTTTTAGTTGTCGGAGGTGAAGAGTGAAAGATGGGGAGATGAGAGAGGGAACGAGTGTAAGCCCGAGTAAATACTCTGATTGGTTGTTCCTGAGTCATAGGATACTCCCACAGTGTCTCTTCTTCGAAATGAGGCTTTTCCAAATGGGAGGAAGGATCATTTTGACCTTTATGATCCATGCATTAATCTTTTCGAATCCATGCACGACATTTATAGATGAAATCATAAAAATCCGTGGACGGCAGTTTAGTCCCTCCTTCTAGCGCCAATTTGTTGACGTGGCGAATGTTCTCTATGTTAACAAGGGGAACCAACCCGATTGCAGACCCCAATTAGATCTGCTTTCATTTGGAATGGCTAGTTCCGCCGAGTTTTAGAGGATCTCGTAAACTGCTATATGTGTCTAAAGATTGCTTCTTGGAGGAAGACTTCAATTAAATCAACAAATGAAACATCTAACCTATATGTATCAGATCCTATCTACACTAATTCTAACTACTTATGCTAGTTCTAACTATTCTAATCTATCCTGTAGGAGCATAACAAAAGGAAGTTAAACATCATATATAAATTCTAAGTTCTAATGAATCAATTACCGGTTCACAGATGAACAAGCCTGTATTAAAACTTAATTGCAATCTAATTACTTATATAGGAATACACATTCCTTTCCATACAAATAAAACTTGCAACTGATGTTTAACAAGGTCTCGAATCAGCAATCGCTCATGAATTAACCATGGTACCAAATCATATTTGAATAACCAAGATTATTCACAAAAGTCTATTATCAATATGCACGAAACAAATCACAATTTATATTTATGCCAGCAAAAAAATCCTGATTCTAAACACATGAAAGGAGAGGCAAATGAATTTGAAAAAAGGCTCTTTTTCAACCAAACAGTCTTCTTTATTCACAATAAATCAGAGTTGTTCTGCCCAAAAAAAAAAGCCCACATCTCATCTCTAGATGTAATACTTATACTGAAGGAAAATGACCCTTGGTCTTCCCTTCCTCGACTTTTTCTCATCCCTCTCTTTTCCATACACATTAGAATATGTAGACGTAGAGTCCATTGGTGAAATGCCCAACACGTAGAGGGAATCTCTGCTGCAGTGCTTCATTTCTTGTGGAAGTGAATAGATTTTGATTAAAAGAGGATGACTGCATGTCATCCCTTCGCACCTGTATCGAGCAGACCTTACTCCCTATCATTTCCTGAAGGAAACTGAAGACATCGCGCTTATCATCCCACATTTGGCATGATTGAAAGTGTGCGTGGAGGTAATAACATCTTGATGTATCAACGTTGTGCTTCCTCTTGACATGGAGCATGCCTTCATGATGCATTATGGTGGTTCATCTCCCTTTCTGCAAAATATGCCTTTGTAATATCGACACAATGGTGCAGAGGTATCATCTTGATATAAATCACCTTTATTTACTATCGGGTCCACTCGAACTTGCTTGCAGAAATAATTCATATTAGCTATAATTATGAGGAATCTGACAAACATGCTCACAAACAAACCTTGCATTCAACCATACTTTCTATTTAATCTTGCAACACAGAGAAACTATGATTATCAAACCACCGAACTTGCTATGACACCTATTTGCGTTGCCCATAATATTCATTTTTACTCAAGGATTCCTTTAACCATGCTTCACAAGCAGACCATTCACTTTATGGGATTTTCCTTTGAAAAACCTGGACCGGAGCCTTTTATCGCAATACACAGGGAAACACGGGAAAACTCGCGATTGAGCCATAAGGCCATACTTGAAATATTATGCACCAAAGTCTAAATTTATCGTCGGGTCCGCCACATCGCATCGTGCTTTATGTATATGCCGAACTCTACTGATTGTGACTGCGATAGGGGAAAGTGGACCCAAAATATATATGTATTATGTTTAATGATCCCGGCGGGTCCGACAGATCATGGTACGCTTTGTGTGTAAGTCTCGGACTCCGCCGATCGCTACTTGCGATTCGGGGAGTGGACCCAATATTTATATGCGCTATGGTTAATAACATTGGCAAGTCTGACAGATCATGTTGCGCTTTATGTATAAGCCTCGGACTCCACTGATTGCGACTTACGATTGGGGAAGTGGACCCGATATATATATGCGTTGTGGTTAATAACATTAGTGGGTCCACCATATCGCATCGTGTTTATGCATATGCAATGGACTATGCCGATTTTGATAAGCGATGTAATGGTGGACCCGATATATATATGGATGCAGTTAATTGCATTTGAAGTTCGGAAGGTTCTTGCTTAGCGGATGCGAAAGAGGAAGGCACAGTATAACCGCAGAAATGGAGCAATTGTGATAGTGATAGAGGCAAGCATTGAGAAATGTATAAAGACTAAAAAAAGCATGGAAAGGGTGAGTTAAGGATGCATTGCAAAGCGAAAAGGGTTATAATGGGAATAATGATGCGATGGAAGGCTTCAAGCGGTAAAGAGAGAAGTGATTATATGTGCGGGCATAGGGCACCATGAACTTTTATGAGGATTTGAAAGAGTCCCGATGAAGGATATGAATGAAGGGCTAGAATAGGTTGTGGATGAATCATGCAGCAGAGATTCATTAAAGGGGGGCCTTGACCATTAATAATTGTAGATTTGACTCGGCAAAGAGTTAAAATCCCTGAGATAAAAACAAATCATTCAGAGAAGTGAAAGATCAAACTTCTAGGGGACCCATTCAAACTTGCTACCAGAGCATGTTTTAATAGGGTGGTGGTTGTGGCCACAATAGATCGAAAAGGAGGTAAGGAAGTTGTTTGATGATGGCATAATAGTACCTCTTATATTTTTCGATTGGTTATCTAACTTGGAACCAGTCAGAAAAAATACAAGAGAGATCAAATTATGTGTAGATTTTAGGAACTTGAATAGGGTGTCATGAAAGGATAACTACCAGCTACCGAAAATTGACCATATACTTCATAAGGTAGTTGGTTAAAAAATAATGTCATTTCTTTATGGTTTTTCCAGGTATAACCAAATTTTAGTTCACCTAGAAGACTAAGATAAAACTACCTTCACCACACCTTGGGGGACTTTCAAAAATGTCAAGATGTCATTTGGTTTGATGAATGCAGGGGCAACATTTCAGCGAGCTTTGTATATAGCTTTTGCAGAGGAAAAAGATAAGTTTCTTGCTATATACCTTGATGATATTACTATTTTTTCATAGTTTGATGATGATCATTTGCAACACTCAAGAGCAGTCTCTGAAAACTGCAGGAAATACGACATTTCTTTAAATCCCAGAAAATCATTGTTTGGGCTGGAGGAAGGAAAGCTTTTGGGTCGTATTATTTTGAAAGATGGCATCAAAATAAACCTTAACAGAGTTTCAGAAATTTAGAAAATGGACATTCCTAGGAGTTAAAAGGAGATTCAGTCCTTTTTGGGCAGAATTAATTTTTTAAGGAGATTCATCCCAAATCTAGCTGAAATTTTGAGAAAAATTACAAACATGTTAAAGTGGGAAAATGAGGTGAAATGGGGTGAAGAGAACAAGAAAATTTTCAATGAAGTTAAAGAAGCATTGTTTCGTGCTCTCACATTGGCCAGTCTAGATTATACAAAAGAATTCATAGTATTTTCTTTCACTTCTGAGCATAGTATTGTTGTTGTCATATTGCAGAAAAATCAACAAGGGATAGAAAAACCCATTTCATTTTTCAGCAAAGTTCTTAGAGATGTTGCTCTTAAATATGATACAATGGAGAAACATGCATTTTATCTTGTTAAATCTTTGAAGGATTTTCGGGAATATATTTTTCACTCTCACATTGTGGCTTATGTACCCAGCGTTGCAGTAAAAAACATTTTGACTGAGAGTGATCCAGATGGAAGAAGGGGCAAGCGGATTTCTTCTATACTTGAATATGACATCACAATGAAGCCAACAAAACTGATTAAAGGGAAAGGATTGACTCAAATGATGGCCAAATCTAATCTGAAGTCACTCCAAATCAATTTCTTTGTTGTCCTAGCAAAAAAGGATCTCTCAAGTACTGTCCAAGAAGTTCCAGAAAGGTTTGCTGCCTCACCTTGTTATGTTGATATTTTATATGTGTTGTAGCAATTACAAGCACCTCTAGACTGGCCTAAAACTAAAGCTCATTTTCTAAATTTGAGGGTAGTAAAATTTTGCATTATTGAACAATTCTTATACTGGAAGGATCTCGGCGGAATGCAACTCAATTGTTTGTAAGAAGATAAGGTTGAAGCAACGATTGAGGAGTTTCACAAAGGAGATTGTGGCAAACACTTGTATTAGAAAACCACAATGAAAAAGATCTTAAGAGTTGGCCTTTATTGACCTAGTTTATTTGTTGGTGTATGTAAAAAGGTGGCTAGCTATAGAGAATGTCAGATGTTTGAAGGAAGAAAGAAGTTGCTCCCGTTGCCCTTGAAGGCTATAGTAGTTGAGTCACCATTTCAACAATGGGGAATCGATTTTATTGGCGAAATTCACCCCTATTCTTCTGGACAACACAGGTGGACATCGATGGCAACTGACTGTTTTACCAAGTCGATTGAGTTAGTCCTGACTAGACAAGCTACAAACACAGTAATCATTCATTTTTTGGAAGGTAACATTTTGTCTCGTTTTAGTTTTCTACAAAAGATAATCAAAGATAATTCTATTTCTTTTAGATCTAAAAAGATGATAGAGTTCTGTCGTAGATACAAAATTGTTCTAGGACACTCTCTAACCTATTACCCTCAGGGTAATGGCTTGGTAGAATCCTTGAATTAAAGGTTTGGTAAATATTATCAATAAAATGCTGCTAGAAAATAAGAAGAGCTGGCACAAAAAGTTGGTACATGCATTGTGGGTAGACCGTGTGAGTACTAAGAATTAGTTGAAAGGCATGTCTCCATTTCAACTTGTCTATGAAACATATGCAATCTTTCCTTCCTCATTGGGAGTCCAAGTTATGAAGCTATTGCAAGAAGCTGAAGTAGAACAAAATGGCATACAACGAAGGATTGGCCAAATGATTTAACTTCAATAGTCAAGAGAAGAGGTGTTTAAGAATACACGAATGATAAAAGACAAAATTAAAATAATTTATGAAAGAAGAAAAAGTAGTTGATTTTCAAATTGGAGATTTGGTATTAAGATGGGATGCCCAAAACGAAGAAAAGGGAAAGCACAAGAAATTTGAAAATCTGTGGAAGGGACCATTTAAGATTCTTGCATTCAGGGGAAAAAAATGCTTATCTACTTGAGAATTTTTTTGATGAACCAGTTGGAGCAGGGCCTATGAATGGCAAGCTACTGAAGCACTTTCTCACCTGATTTCATAGTTGAAGTATCATTTCATTGTATGTACCACTTTCCTTTTGAATATTGCAAGTATGGGTAGTCGGAGTTGGGGCTTAAAGCCCAAGGTGAAAGCCATAAGGTCTCGCTTTCTTGTTGCCATAAATAAGCTAGTTTGTCAATTAAGAGTTTTCCAGTTAGTAGTCATTTTCAGTCAGTTCAGTCAGTTAATTTTTTTAGTTTGTTAGCCATTTTCTCAATTTTGTACATTGATTATATTTCCCAATGGATAGGCTTCTGTTCTGCAGTGTCATTCTTGGCACGTCGTGGGGAGGTTTCCATCCCCAATGGAGCCAATATAAGAGTCAGCTAATTTATCAGTAATTGAATGTCTTCGAATCCATAATTTAGCACACTCAGAAGCCCATTGGAAATACCTAGATAGGAAGTACACATTTTGAATGGGCCCAAACTTGGCCACATCAAAAAAATGTTCTTTAGAGCCTCAAAATGAACTCAGAAGTTTAGGACCACAAAAACTATTGAAAAACTAGCAAGATCAAGAATTGTTCTTTGACCCAGTGGAATAGGCTGGTGGCCATCAATATCCACTTGGATCAGTCCTCCCCCATTATTGAGTCACATGAATTATTTCCATGATTTACAAGGTTATAATTATCTTAAACACAATCTCAATCCTTTCTCCCCTCGATTAACTATGCTCTTGATTGAGAGAGGATTAATCCTCCTTTCAATCAAGATTTCCTTTCTTTTGTACTTTTGCATTTAGAATAAGATTGCATCAATCCACTCTTTTTATTTTAAAATCTTATTTCAAAGAGGCAAACACCTTAGTAGGTTCATCAAGCCTTTGTTGCGATCACCCATCTCGCTTGAAACTAAATCCTATTTTCAATCCCTTAAATATCAAGTAGAAATAATTGTGTAATTTTTGTACATTAATTTGTGTTTTATTATTATTGTTAAATTAATGATGTTTAACACAATTTGACTTTTTTGTGATATTCATTATCTTTCTTTTCTTTTGTAACATTTAGTTGTATCATTAATTTTAATTAGAACTAATAACATATATACCTTTTTTTTTTTTTACGTAGATCACCATTATATATATAGCATATACTAATTTAAACTTATATATGTATAGTAATACATAGTTATATATTAGCATAACAATAATAAATATCATAGATATAT
>APFE031265243.1:31790-96694 GCA_000404065.3 Pinus taeda
CTAGTATTATATTATTAGACATAGTGTATTATATTCTATTATGAGTACTAACATAATAGTAATTTTTGGACTAACACCATATTAAAAGTACATTTACTTACATAGTACAAGTATAATATAAGATTTATATTAACATAGGCTAGTATTTAACACTACATTAGTATTAGGATAGTATTAATGTTTATGTACCATAATATCGTATAGGATTAACATTTAGTGTTATTTTGACATATGATAAGTAGGATTAGGTTAGAATAACACTTAGTTTAGGTTATGTTAACCTTAGGTTAGTATAAGGTGTATGGGTAACTGGATCCAGTAGAACTAGTAAGAACCACCATCCCAAATGGAAAAGGGTCTGATTTGGGGTCCTAACTGGGTGGTTTCCTTTGATATTGATGGAGGTCATTTTTTCCAATCAATAGGTGCTTAATGTTGTATGGTTGTAACATATTGTTGGTGTATTATAATATATGTGTGGTTGGTTGTTTTAAACCCCCAACATACAACCATATTAAAACTAATATATATTATGTCTAATCTGACCACATGGACCTTGTCATTGTTGTCATTCAAACCCATTTTGACAACATGGGGATTCGAAATGGCACTCTTTGATTGGGCCATGTGACATCCCCTCATTGGTCCAATTGTTCAGTCATCCTGCCACATAAGCTCCTACATATGAATCAAATGCCATACTACCATGTCAGCTGTCATGGGTCCCACCTAATGTTGTTGACTAGGATGGCACATGGAAACTTGTGTGAGTGCAACGTTGCACCCTAGGGTCCCACCTACACATAATTTTTGTTGCTTGTGCCCAACCTTAGATAAGCATAACTTTTTTATACATACTCGGATTGAGATATTGTTCATTTAGTTGGAATGGTATCTATAAGATCTATGAATAGGTGCCAATTTTGTTAAGATTTGAGAACTTCAAATTTTGAGCCCTTTTGGATCCTCCTAGATCATTCCTCCCCACTGAAGAGATTTTAGGCCTCAAAAAGATTTATCATTTAATAGGTAGGTGAGGAGATTTCCCCCTCACTTTCTCCTTTTCAATCCATCATGCATTATTGGATTGCATTCCTTTGAAACCCACTTGAAGGTACTTAACATCTCCCCATCGTGAAGTGTTGGTTCTTTTGTCTATGATGATGTCTTTTTGTAACTTTTCCAAGTAATCTTGAGTGAAATCATCTAATGACGAAACTTGACCACTCTCATCTAGATCCATGATATTGGGAGGTTCGTAAAGTTTCAATTTTTCTTGTCTTTAGTAAACATGGGATGATCATATGAAACATGTCAAGAAAGTACTAGATACTTTGCAAAAGGATATATTGTATGTGAATTTGGAATAACTTATTTGGTGTATGTGGGACACATTGTTGGAGAATGTCAACGGAAGATTTATCCTTAAAAATATGATGTAATTGTAAAATGGCCTAAGCCATGCACTATCAATTAAAATATAGTATCAATTACCTAAAATGGCCTAACCAGAGGTAATTGATAGAAGAATGAGGTATTTGATAGTCAATGTAAAAAACTTGAAACTTTATGAACTTCCCATGATCACTCTTCTATCATTGACTGTCAATTACCTTTTTCATCCTCCTCTTCTTTGGTCGAATGGTGGTTTAAATAATACCTTGTTCATGGACATACCAACATGGCCCATTGGGCATGTTGGTTGTCATTGTTATGTTAAGGTATTGAGGTTGGGGAGGTCCCAGGGTCAAGCCCACTGACCTACCCACTTTGGCATTTAAAGTGGTATGGTTGTAACATATTGTTGGTGTATTATAACATATGTGTAGTTGGTTGTTTTAAAATCGTGGTGTATAACCATATTACAACTTGTTACCTACCAAAAGTGGGGGACCTCATGGGAGAATTTTTCTCCTAGATTTGTCTTCAACCGACAACCAACAACCCTTGATAGCCATTAGTGTAGTTGATATATTATGTCATTTCATCTCTCTTGCCTGAGCCAGTCACATGTCCCCTCACTCATCTATTAAGAGCATATGTTTGAAGGTGGGTCATCCAATCCTAAAGGTATGTTTTCATTGTGAAATCTGTTGCTTATGCATGTTTTCCCTCGAGCACATTAGGTATGGATTATTGACTGACATATATGGAGGAATGGCTTTGATTGTAGTCTTTTTCTCTCAGCTTAATTGAAGGGTTAATCCTTAATCCTAGTCATATGGTATCTCCCTTATTGTCTTATAACTTCATGAAGGGAACTACTTGGGAAACCTTGATTTTGATAGCATGGTCCCATTTTCTCATTCACATCTTTTCACTCCCCTCCACACATTACAAGCCCTATTTCATTATCTTCCCTCTTTGAATCCACATGACCACTACGTCCACAAGGCTCTAGTGCACCCAGTCCCCTTGTCGACATGTTTGGGTTGAGTCTGGAAGGGTTTCCTAGAGTTTGATGCAACTAAAAAAAAGGTTAAAAACATATCATGGCCACAAGCAAGAAAAAGAAAATAATATTATAAAATGCAAAATATGGTCGAGATGTTATATTAGCACATGGGAAAAAGGAAAACATGAGCCATACCCCATAATCATGGCCATCACCCTAGTTCCTAGGGCCCCAATGAGTTCCCCCACATCATTAAGGAAACCATTCATGTCCCAACCCTTGGTGCATGATGAACTAACCCACTTTAAGGGGGTAATAACTACTTATATCATACACATGATGCTCTCATCTAGTGGATATCTGAGCAATAAAACGAAGAAAAATCAAGAAAAGGAAAAAGGAAAATGAAGAAAGGTGGAAAAGAAAAGTTCAAGGTAACTCATGTATCCATTATTGCTCTCTCCTACATATATACACCCAAATATGTGGGCATCCCTCATCATTACCATCCTTGAACCCATGGCATTTGGGTTTGAGATCATTTGTTTCCCTATCCATCTCATCATTATTCACATGAACCCTATCAAATGAAGGATGTACCTTTGTCCTGTCTTTCCCCTTAGGTGTTAGGAAAATATAATAGGGTTGTTTATTAGCCTCTCTTACCTAGGGAGGTAACACTGTTACAAGCATAAAGCCCCAAATTTGGAAGGGAAGCCCATTATGAGGTCTCATGTGTGCTCTTGATTAACAGGCTTGGTTCAATTAGATGCACTAATGAATTATTGTATCTAATGGTGAGGAAGCGCATTGGATCTCATATGTAATTGGCAAGTGGTTTCATCATGGGTTGGGCAACTAAATTGGGGTCTAATCCCACTAGAGGATCATATTGACACTTGTAGGGAATGCATTGAGAGCCATTGGACTCCATCATGTGTTTGATCATTAATTGATGCTATGGGCACCCTCAATACCTACAACAGTTTGTTCATTGCCTCAAATTATTCACGAGATGATGCACTTGGACCACTATGCCCCATCTGACTTAGCCTTATCATGGTAGTTGATATGAGGCCCAGAGGAGGTTTGTCTCACCCTTGAGACAAGGGAAAGATTACCATCATCAAAGCCTTCATTTGGATCATTATACTGACTTTTATTTCATCAAGCGACCCATGAGACCAACATTTGCGCCCCAAATCCACCTTGGAGCACCACATGATGAATTACATAGTGATTAAGGGGTCCTAGCCTTGTCTATTATTCATGGAACTCTCTATCTCATCTTGGCACCTAAAGGACTTAGTGTGGCCCTCTGATGGCCCTACGAATGCATGATGTCATCATTTCGGCTAACTATTTGATGCTTGATTCATAATTTATTATAGCAACTTGGTTGGCTTGTGACCAAGACGTTATTATAATGTTAGGGGATTTGGGAGAGAAAATTAGACCTCTAAGGCTTCATATAAATAGAAATTTCTCTGTTTGTGAGAGAGGATCATGATAAATTGGATCTTTCTCTTGTAAACAAATTTTCACTTTTCTCTTGGTATGTTATTTGATATTATTTGATGCATTTCGATATTTTAGAGCTATAATTTCGATCTTCTTTGGAGCTACTCCATGGTTTATGGTTGGATATATCATATTGTCATCTTCTAAGTGTTTCTTTTGTTGAAACTTTCTCTTGTAATAATGTATAATGTATGGAATTGTTGCAACTAATTAATTCTCGTGTGCTATGATTTGTTGAATATCATTGTAAAAGGCTACTTGGTTGGAAATCGCATATGTTACTCATTGAATGACAATAAATGAATGTTCCTAGTGGATTAGATTTTGTTTTTCATTCCAAGAAAATCCATAAATATTCAGTGGGTAAATGTTAAAGGTTGGTTACTAGGGAATCAATATTTAGCCTCCTTAAGGATGATTTTGGCTAATATTGAATCATATTAGTGTACATAGCCTAGGGATTAGGAATTGGTCCAAGAAATTTGGCGGTCAACCTCTCTTTTCTCCTCTATTTCTCCTCTAAAATTTCAGCCCTTCTTTCCTAGGACGACTAGCTAGGGCATTAAGCAAATTCTCTTGGAGAGGAATTTTGGGATTTCACTTGAATATAACTCCATCTTAGTGTTTCCTCTTAAATATCCCAAGTTTTGTGGAATTCTCATGGTTAATTCTCTGTAAATCCTTGTTCCCTAGGTTTTCCCTAGAAAGGAAACCTAAGCTGTTTTTCCTTGGATGTTTGGTTTTCTTAAGGATTGAGCATTGTACTCGGTAGAATAAATCATAAGAGACCCTTTCTTCTCCCTTTCCCTTACCTAGTGAGTACCTTGGAAGTGTTTACTCCCACACTTATTCATAAAATTCTAGGTATAGAGAAATCCCTTTCTAGGGCTTTCAAAGGGATCAAAGAGCCTTTTGAAGTGTCAAATCATCACATATCACTTCTTGAGAGGTACTACTTCACCTTATAGAATATTGACCTTATAAATTCTTGTTATCATTGCAAATATCAAGCCCAAAGAATTGATCTCCATCCTAGGGCTTTCTTGGAGAGCCTTTAGCATCCTTAAAGAATTGAACCACTAGTGTGTCTCTCCTTGAATGGGCTTAATGGAATCACTTCACACATAAATCATTGATCTTTCCACTTAAGGTGATTCCCTTCCTACCAAGACTCCTCCCATAAGTGAAATTCGTAAAGAGGAGAGTACATTGACTGAGGTGACAGTGGGTCATTGTGCCATTGTTGTCACTTGGTATAGTAGTTTCCCCTTAGGTTTCCTGTACTTATGGCTCTGCTAGATTGTGTGGTAACATTTTTTACATAATTGCTGGGAAACAAAAAAGTCTACCTACTTGGACACATATTTAAATAGGTAAATATCCCAATGACATCATATATCCTTTTCTTGTGACTCCCAAATTGATTGGTTATGAAGATCACGAAGAAAAAATAACTCTTATAACTAGGGTTGCTGCTAGGAAAACTTTTGAGCTTGGTAAAAATCCCACAAGTAGTCCAACACCTCTTATACAAAAACGTTTCCCTAGAGACATGAATATCGACACTAATTAAAACCAAAATCGAAATTAAAATCAAACCCAAACCCATAGGTTTAAGAAATGGAATGTGGCATCTTTTAAACCTCTAAACCTTAGTGGAATCCTTGATTATCCTAAGCCATTACCTGAGAAGTATCATGAATGGTTACCAAAGTTTAAAGGAACTTCCAATCAAACTATTGAAAGAAATGCAGAGGACTTCTTTTGCATAGTGGGCCTTGTCAGTTCACTAAGATGTATTTTTTAAGCAGTCTTAATTCCTACATTAATTGTCTACCTGAGGTAAGTCTTTTTATCTCAAGAGTGCCAGGACAATCTATGCAGTGAATTCAGAGGTTAGCTAAAGGTAAATCATTGCAATCACTAATAACTATCTTTTCAACTTAAGTCACACAACTCTTAAAGAAATAAATAAGGGGAAAATAACTCTGAAAGAACTCTTAACACACTCTGTAATTTCATCTACTTATTCCAAACTTAAATGAATTTGAATGCGAATGCAAAGAATCACACTCAGAAATATTCAAATAGAATTAAAGCTAACTCATTCGATCAAGAAAGAGAACTATAACAACTGAACAACAATGTTAATATATTGAAAATCAGAATTGAACGACAAATCCTAATTAAACAGCAATCTCGATTGAACGTCAATTCTCAATTGAACAACAATCTCGATTGAACAACAATTCTCAATTGAATGACAATCAAGAAAATACGATAAATGAATTCTAAACAGCAACTTCTTCTGTTAGTATACCATGGAAATTAATTGACACTATCTCTAAGATCTATGGTATCATAACTCAGAAGGAACAACAATCAAATCAAAGCATTATTCAGATACATCACACGACTAAATATGAATCGAAATGAACAACAATATGAATTAGAATCGTCAATCCTCACAATAAGCAAAATAATATTAATTGAATATTAACAATCAATAAATATTCAAATGGAAATATTATAACACAAGAAAGCAGTAGAACTTCTCTTGGCCACGTCCGGAGTTGCCAAAAGCCTCCGCTAAGGAATACTTAGAATATAAGTGAATATCAAATGTAGTCTTTCATTAATATGAGTAACCAGATTATAACATCAATGAGTAGGATATGTCTCAAAAAGAATGATTATACATTACATAAGTTTGAACTAAATTTCGTTTGCCTTTCGGCCTTATATATAATAATAAGAGAGAAAACTAGATAAAAGTGAATCCTGAGGATTAGGGGATCTTGAGGATTTCGCAATACATAATTTGATTTTGTCATGAAATAGTATTGGTGTTCCCAGTCTCTCACCGCCTTATCTGCATCAGACACTCTCTTTCCCTTTTACTGCTTGGTGCTGCTCTATCAAATGAACGACATTTGACCAATCCATGTCTTCTGCACACAAAGTTAGTAAAAAGTTAGTTTCTAGTGCCAGATTTATCTAAATTGTTACCAAGTTCTTTCATCCAAGTTTAACTGTAATTTCCTTTATTTCCGTTCATAAATAGAGATAATCATGTAAAGATAAATACGACATAAAGTGATTACTGAGGAGAAAATATACATTTTTCTTGACACAACATACTCCCTAGCTTACCTTGTTGCATGTCCTCATGCAATTAAACAGTTGATGTGTAGCTGAGTTAGGGAGTAGGCAGAATATACCTGCTCCTTATAATGTCTGAAGCCATTTTTCTTCTTCAATATAATAAAAGCCCAGATAACATCCTAATCCTTCAAGGTGTAATCACAGTGATACTTATCTAGAGGATACCATGTGATTGGAGTCCTATACTGACATCCTATCCATTCAGGTCCCATAGTCAAAATCATATTACTGTAATTATAAAAATGAGAGGAGGTGGATTTAAAGTTTCGATATCCAAATGGTTCTCAATTTTTAACAGTAATGTTGGAGGCTTCCCACCTTTGTCTAGCTGTAGACAAGGATATCTCCTTAATCTCTTGGAAATACTCCTTTCCATCTTGTATAACATCTGTATGGAATGGCCCCAGTTGGCCTATAACATCGACTTGTTTCATGAATTGATTGTGTTTAATCAAGAGCTACAGGGGTTTGGTCAGTTCTCCTCTCACCCATAGGTCAATTCCTTCTTCATGCCTCCTAAAGGTATTGTGGGTCTTTGGCCACTTGAGTTGATTAGTAGCAAAAGAGAGAAATGCTTGGAGTTTCACATCCCTTATAAAGGGGCCAAGGTTACTGTCCCTGTCGTCTTCTAGAAAGTAGTTGTGCATATATAGCTCATAAAGCAGGTGTTGTACTTGTTTTTTTTGTTCTCTAAATAATTTGACAAAATCCATGGTAGTTTTGATTTCCACCAGCTTACCATCCTTAACAGCTTTGATTTTTAGCAGTTGGAAGCTTTCTAGGAGGTAGAGGGCATAATTTGTAGCAAGGGCTCTACATGAAAAGGTGTTTGAATAGAGAGATAAAATAGTTTCCAACTGCTCTTGAGCCTTCAGTAATTTCTCCCTTGCTTTCTAAACCTTTTTATGTTTAGCCCTGAACTGAGAAAATGTTTCATCCACTGTTATGGTTAGTGCCACAAATTGTTTCTTTAATTATTTATGTATCTTCAGGGGTACTACCTCCTCCTTGTACTGGGCTAATTCCTACTGCGCCTTTAGTAATTCGTTATGAAATTTTCTAATAAATTCTTCCCTAATTAAGGGAGCATAGGTAGGTGTTTCTTTGGTTTGGGTTTCTGCTTCCTAGGTCTCCATTGGATTGGTCTGAACAACACATTGGATTGGTCTGAAAAATAGCTTTAGCTGCCTCTCGAATCATGCAATGACCAATTAGAATGTCCTCTTCAACATCTATTTGAACAACAGTATCCATGGTAGGATGGCCCGTTTGGGTCTCCCGTGACAAAACACAAGGGTCGGTTCTCATTTCAGCATCTTCGATGCGGCACGACTCTGTTTGAGTTTCCATTGGACAAGCTAAAAGATCCTTAGTTTGGGTCTCAACATTCCTTCTAGAACAATGTTCTATTTGTGTACCTGTGGTCTCTTTTTCTACTTTCAAATTTTTAGCTCTAGTAGCCTCCTTTAACCACTGCCTTAGTTGCCAAATGATTCACTTCTGTTTCCTATACTTCTTAAGTGATTTTCTGAACCTGCCCTTATAGGACTTCTTTATCCTGGAACATCCAACTGGTGATGGGTTAACTACATTGTCCTTTGGTTCTTGTACAGGTGGTAATGTGTCGGCCTCAGGGAGGGTTCCATCTGGAATTGTATCTTTCGAGGGAGCTACATCTTCTAATTCTTCCTTATCATGGATTTCTCTTTCAGGAGATACCAATACAATGGTGTCTCCTAAACAATTGTCATTCTCTAGATTTTTTGTTGGGTAGGCCTAGTCCTTAGGGGACTTAGAAAAAAATAGTGTTACTTGGTTGATTTTCATCTACCGTGGTTTCATTTACAAGGTTTTCTTCAGCTGGGGGGTCCACTGGACCGGTGTCTGTTGCCCGATTTCCTCTGTTAGTGATATCTTCTTCATGTTTCTCCGCTTCAAGAGGTTTTTCCACAGAAGGAATTGGTTCCCTATGTTCTTCCACGAAATCAGTTTATGGTAGCTTTTGCTCATGAACAGGGGTATCAACAGGGGTAGACAAGTTGGGCGTGAAATTCTGTTCCTCGGCATTCTCGGATTGTTCTCTACCTTCTCCAAATATCCCCATGTTTTCCGATAACTTGGCCACTTCCTTCTCATAGTCTTGCAAAGGAGAATTTTGCGGACCTGCAGGTGGTGTGCGGGATGGTCCAGCCTCATCTACTTGAATTGGGATGCTTCACTGGGCTTTCACTTGCACAGAGTGCCTATGCTTTGCTGGGTTCAGGGGCACGGAGGAATTATTTCTTTTTAGTGTTTTTCTCAGACCTGGGGTTCTTGGCCCTTGCTACTCTGTTACGGTGTTTTCTGGGGGTGGAGCCAAGGTAGGATTTATAACATTATCCCAAGTTAACTGTTGTTGGGCCAGTCCATTCATAATGATTAATTTAATCAATTGGTGATGGCTGATTACTTTGTGTGGGTCCTTGTATGTCCTAACTCGATAAGTGACATCATGTAATAGAGAATTCAAGTAAAATGACAAATTAACTAAAATTTTCTCATTTAAAATGGCTAGAAGTTTCAATTGGTGAGGCTTTACCACATCGTGCCAACCATTGCAAGTAATGTATCTTTTCTTGATGATGGCTAGCTCTTGCCACAACTGCCTTAACATCTAAGGATGGATCCCTTTTCCGGCGCACACCATTTGTTCTCCTGGATCCCGGAATACTTCAATCGCATTGTGCAGAAGGACATGTTTTTCTATCCATTTGGTTCCTTCAGCTAGAATTCTTGTGAATTCAGCTATTACTGCTTCAGAAACTGTTATACTTCTGCTTCTAACTGTGGTGCTACGATTCTGCAAATTCTGTAGAAATTCAAATGTCATCCCCTCTTGAAAATATTGCAACCTATTCAGATATTGTAGCCATCCTGCATGCTCGAGAGTTGCACGAGCTTGATATGATACCATAAGTGCTTGTGGTTCATTCCTAATATCTCTTCCTCCCATGGCTATTGTACCTGTAACTAGTTTGCTTGTATGCAATTTCTTTACACTTCCACAATTCAAAACAACAACAGAAAACGTTACAGCAATTAATAGAGAAATGATGATATTTTGGGATTTAATATCATATTTAGTTAAGGCATTGGTCCCGTCAATCATACTTAATACAAGATCATGAGTATGCATGCCAGCCATAATGGTTGTCATCCTTACCCCAATCAAAAATACTTGCGAATTATTACCCATTCATAATCATTATTCAGTCCTTCCTTGGGAGTTAATTCAAATGATTATCACACAATTGTTCTTAACAGTCACATATGTCATGCATATGCAGGCCATCCCCCTTCTAACTAGAAAAGGCTGTCCACATCCTTTCAGCATGTGAAAAGCAAGTGAAAGCATAAATGATGGCAACTAATTCTAAAAATAGTGCTAATCAATAAAGCAATTAAAGCAAGACACGTCATTGGATGTGAAATGGCTAAAAAGAAATTAAAACAAAGATTTTAATACATTATGTCAAAATATTTCCATCAGAATTAGTATTAATGACAAAGAAATGATCAACGATATATATTAATGACAGACGTAAAATTAATGGACAATTTAGAATATAATGAATATATGATATAAATTTACCATGCAGATCGGTTTGTAAGAGTGTTTTTCAAATGGAAAATTCCCTTTAGAAACAAATCCATAGGTGATAAGAGCTTAGATAACATTTGGCAGTGTAAGATGATACCTCAATAGCATAAGCAGAGTCTGTGTTGCTAGCAGGCGTTCATAGCCTCGACAAGGTTTCTTTTTAACCCCACAAAGGACCCAGAGCCCTCCTTTTAGAATGTAGATGGTTCTTCTTTTTCTTGTCATAAAGAGACCACTATGCTGACATGGTGATAAAATAACCATAGTTCCATTCACTAGGAAATAAAAAAGTGACTAGGCTGGCTCGTGATGAGACCCCTTGCCCTTCTGATAGTTTTAAGCATCAAGAAGGTCATTACCTTTGTTTGGTAGCCAGATTGGAATGTCACTACTTAGATCTTGATTATCATGGTAGTCTGGCTCGTGATGAGACTCCCTATCCTTTTTAAGACAATGTTTGATTCTTTTTTTCATCTCATTATGTCCATTTTTCTAGTCGAATTTTTATTTATTAAAGAGAGGGAGGCCCATTTGCTCCTTAAGAGTGAGGGATGGTGTAAAAAGTAAAAATATGTCAATGAAATTTTATACTCTTATCCCCATATCATCATGTTAATGGGATTTATCCAATTGATAGTGTAAAAACATAAGCCAACATGGTTTGAAAATAATGAATCATTTTATGATGTGTCTAGATAAGAGATATTTAGTCAGTCATTATAAAGATACACAGTATCAGCTTTGGAATAAAGATAACTATCAAACAGCTGCATGAGTCATAAGGATATTGTTATTACTATTTCTTTCATACATCAAACACAAATCCATTCAAATGGTGTTTATTCAAAATAAAAAGGAGAAAGAAAGAAAAGATGACATTAAGAAAAATTCACAATTTATTCTATTAAAAAGGAAAAAAGGGCTATTCAATTGATTGAACAACAATTGTTCAATCATTTGAACATCAAAAATTGCAAACATAAGTGTTGTTCAATCAATTGAACAATAAAAAATTTGCAAAAAAGTGTTGTTCATTCGATTGAACGACAATTGTTCAATCACTTGAATGGAAAAATAAAAGAAACAAAAAATTTGTTGTTCAATCAATTGAATGATAATTGTTCAATCGTTTGAACAAAAAAATCAAAGAAACAAAAAATTGTGTTGTTTAATAGATTGAATGGAAATCGTTCAATCATTTGAACGACAAAATCAAAGAAACAAAAAATGTGTTGTTCAATCGATTGAACGAAAATCGTTCAATCGTTTGAACGACAAAAATTAAAGAAACAAAAAATGCGTTGTTCAATCGATTGAACGATAATCATTCAATCATTTGAACGGAAAAATAAAAGAAACGAAAAAATGTGATGTTCAATCAATTGAATGGAAGAATAAAAGAAAAAAAAATATGTTGTTCAATTGATTGAAGAACAATAGTTAAATCGATTGAACAACAATAGTTCAATCGATTGAACAACAATAGTTCAATCGATTGAACAACAATAGTTCAATCATTTGAACGGCAAAATATAAGAAACAAAAAAATGTGTTGTTCAATCGATTGAACGACAATCGTTCAATCATTTAAACAACACTTGTCAAGCAATAAAACTTCTCATATTTACATGGTAATGTCTATTCTTAATTGCAGCCAATCAAAAAGAGTATATACATTATTTACGATTTCTAACGAGATCTCAATTTTTTGAAAGAAAAGTTGTCGGGTCATCACTTCTCGCAGCTAAAATTTGCATGGAGGGGTCCTCGCGTACCTGCTCCCAGAAAGACTCCTTGGTAAGCAATTTGTGATAGAGGTGTACTCGGTGTCCATTCACTTTAAAAGAATGGCCAGATCCATCGATCGTAACCAAGGTAAGAGTACCATTGTTATGCACTTCTTGAATCTCATAAGGGTCGAGCCATATTGTTTGCAACTTGCCCGAGAAATCTTGGAATCTGGAATCGTAAAGTGGTGCCCAATCCCCTTTTTTAAATGTTTTCTTCTTGATAAGGTTGTCATGCCATGTTTCCCTTTGTTGTTGAATAATTACAATCCATTGCAAAGCAAGTAGTAAAGCCTTATCTAGTTCATTAATCTACTGGAGTCGCTTGGTATGGGCTTCTGTTAGATCTAACCCTACTCCCTAGGTCATTCTTAGAGTCTTTATTTTGAATTTGATATGAAAAATAAGTTCTTTTCTGAACACAATCTGGTATGAAGAGTATCTAGTAGTATTCCTCCAAGTCACGCGATAGGCCCACAAGGCCTCTTGCAATCTAGCAGCCCAGTCGCGTCGGTGTATTGAGACTGTCTTGGTCAGAATTGCTTCAGTGACCTTATTGGTTCTTTTGACCTACTTGTTCGCCTATGAGTGATAGGGGGAAGTGATCCTATGTGTAATATGATGATTCCTAAGAGTGGTAGTAAGCTTATGTTGTGTGAATTGCCCTCCACCATCTGTGATCACTTCACGTGGTAACCCATATCGCACAAACAACCCAAAAAGGAACTTAATCACAACTTCCTCTGTGGCTCTTGGTAAATCTACTATTTCCACCCATTTTGTCACATAATTTGTGGCAACCAATATGTAGGACTTCCGATTGGATGGCAGATGGAATGGGCCAACGAAGTCCAAAGCCCACGTTTCGAAGGGTTCTAGACTAACTAAGGTTGCAAAAGAATTTCATCAAATTGGCCAGACCTGGCCATCCTTTGAAAGCTATTGCAAGCCTGGGAATATTTCTTAGCATCCTTAAAAATAGTGGGCCAATAATAGCCCATCTGTAATACCTTATGCCCTGTCCTTCGATCTGCAAAATGTCCCCCGCAGGGCTCATCATGGAAAGCTTTCAGTATGTCATAAATTTCATCCTCGTGAATGCATCTACATATACACATGTTGGCCCCTGTATGAAAAAGATATCTGCCTATCCAAGAGAATCGGGCATTGCATTCAACGATCAACTTCCTCTCTCTTGTTGTCAAATGCCTGGGTAGCTTCCTGACTACTAGATAATTCACCACATCTGCATACCATGGTGTTTTGAATGCCATGGAAAATAGATATTCATCCAAAAATTGGTCATCTATCACCAGTGGATCATTCACCTACAGAATTCATGATAGAAAGTCAACAACCAGGTTTTCCTTCCCCAGAGGATCCTTAATAGTAATATCAAACTCCTGCAAAAGAGATAGCCATCGTGTTACTCGACCATTTGTGATAGATTTATTAGCTAAATACCAAATGGCAGAGTGATCAGTGTACAGAAAGACTGGGTATCCAGTTATATAGTGTCTAAATTTGTTTATTGCATAAATAACAGCTTAAAATTCTTTTTCTGTCACTTTATAATTAAGTTCTGCAGAAGTGAGATTTTTGCTAATATAATATATAACATAAGGTTTCTTGTCCTCCTCTTGGCCAAGGATAACACCTATAGCTACATCTGATGTGTTTGTGGATATGTGAAAAGGCAACTCCCAGTTTGGTCCATGCAATACTGGTGCTGTTGAGAGTAGTTTCTTTAAACCTGTAAAATTTGTGTCACCTTTGTCAGACCAACTAAAATCAACATTTCCAGTCAAATCATATAGAGGCGCAACAATTTGTGAAAAGTTTTTAATAAACCTATGATAATAGCCTACATATCCTAGGAAGTTACATACCTCTGTCTGTGTCTAGGGGGTAGGAAGTAAAAGAATTACTTGAAATTTTGTTGGGTCTACCTGTATTCCTGCTGCAGAGATGTAGTGTCCCAAGATTACACCCTCGGTCATCATCATGTGGCACTTGAAATTTATTAAACATAACCTGGTAGCATTGCATCGTTTTGTGGGTTGTTTTCCTCTTAAGAGGAAGCCCAGGGAACAGTAAAGGGACATACACAGTTTGATCACTTTATTTGGACTTATGCTGAATGCATAATGGGCTGAAAACAAAACTGATATATCATCCTTTCAGCTGATCTTAAGCAGATTTTGAAACACAGAAAGGCCTGTTCTTTTTGTAGCAGCTCTATGACTTTGTCATACAACAAACGAAATGCCTTTGGCATATACTTGTAACATTTTATGTTTAATGAAAAGTTCTCTTTTTTCCTTGGAAAAAAAAAGAAATGCATCGTTCTAAGACTTTCTCTAATGTTTGCAATACTTGGTCGAATTCATCCCCATATGGAGTAAAATAGTCCATATACAACTCAAGTCCTTCATTTATTAAATCAACAAAGATGTTGAGTATAGCTCTCTAAGCATAGTAGGCTTGTCTAAGGTGTATGGGTAATTGGACCCCAATAGAACTAGTTAGAACCACCATCCCAAATGGAAAAGGGTCTGATGTGGGGCCCTAACTAGGTGGTCTCCTTTGATGTTGACAGAGGTCAATTTTTCCAATCAATAAGTGCTTAATTTGGTATGGTTGTAACATATTGTTGGTGTATTATAATATATGTTTGGTTGGTTGTTTTAAACCCCCAACATACAACCATATTAAAACTAATATATATTGTGTCTAATCTAACAACGTGGACCTTGTCATTGTTTTCATTCAAACCCATTTTGACCACATTGGGATTCAAAATGGCACCCTTTGATTGGGCCACGTGACATCCCCTTGTTGGTCCAATTGTTTGATTATCCTACCATGTAAGCTCCTACATATGAATCAGATGCCATACTACCATATTAGCTGTCATGGGTCCCACCTAGGGTTGTTGACTAGACTGGCACATGGAAACCTATGGGAGTGCAATGTCGCATCCTAGGGTCCCACCTACACATATTTTTGTTGTTTGTGCCAAAATTCAAATAAGCATAACTTTTTTATACATACTCGGATTGAGATATTGTTCATTTAGTTGGAATGGTATCTATAAGATCTATGAATAGGTGCTAATTTTGTCAAGATTTGAGAACTTCAAATTTTGAGCCTTTTTGGATCCTCCTGGATCATTCCTCCCCACTAAAGAGATTTTAGGCCTCAAAAATATTTATCAATCAACAAGTAGGTGAGGGGATTTCTCCCTTACTTTATCCTTTTCAATCCATTGTGTGTTATTGGGTTGCATTCCTTTGAAACCCACTTGAAGGTACTTCACATCTCCCCATCATGAAGTCTTGGTTCTTTTGTCTATAATGATGTATTTTTGTAACTTTTCCAAGTAATATTGAGTGAAATCATCCAATGACGGAACTTGACCACTCTCCTCTAGATCCATGATATTGGGAGGTTCATAAAGTTTCAATTTTTCTTGTCTTTAGTAAACATGGGATGATCATATGAAACATGTCAAGAAAGTACTAGATACTTTGCAAAAGGAGATATTGTATGTGAATTTGGAATAACTTCTTGGTGTATGTGGGCCACATTGTTGGAAAATGTCAATGGAAGATTGATCCTTAAAAATATGATGTAATTGTCAAATGGCCTAAGCCATGCACTATCAATTAATAGAAAGTATCAATTACCTAAATTGGCATAACCAAAGGTAATTGATAGAAGAATGATGTAGTTGATAGCCAATGTAGAAAACTTGAAACTTTATGAAGCTCCCAAGATCATTCTTCTATCATTTACTATCAATTACCTTTTTCATCCTCCTCCGCTTTGTTGAATGGTGATTTAAATAATACCCTATCCATGGACATACCAACGTGGCCCATTGGGCATTATGGTTTTCATTGTTATGTTAAGGTATTGAGGTTGGGGAGGTCCCAGGGTCAAGCTTGCTGACCTACCGACTTTGGAATTTAAAGTGGTATGGTTGTAACGTATTGTTGGTGTATTATAACATATGTGTAGTTGGTTGTTTTAAAATCGTGGTGTATAACCATATTACAACTTGTTACCCACCAAAAGTGGGTGACCTCGTGGGAGATATTTTCTCCTAGATTTGTCTTCAACGACAACAAGCAACCCTTGATAGCCACCAGTGTAGCTAATATATTATGTCATTTCATCTTTATTGTTTGAGCCAATCATATGTCCCCTCACTCATCTATTAAGAGCATATGTTTGAAGGTGGGCCATCCAATCCTAATGGTATGTTTTTCACTATGAAATTAGGTGCTTATGCATGTTTTCCCTTGGGCACATTAGGTATGGATTATTGAGTGAACTATATGGAGGAATGGCTTTGATTGTAGTATTTTTCTCTCATCTTAATTAAAGGGTTAATCCTTAATCCTAGTCATGTGGTATCTCCCTTATGGGCTTGTAACTTCATGAAGGGAACTGCTTTGGAAACCCTGATTTTGATAGTGTGGTCCCATTTTCTCATTCACATCTTTTCACTCCTATCCACATATTATAATCCCTATTTCATTATCTTCCCTATTTGAATCCACATGACCACTAGGTCCACAAGGCTCTAGTGCATCCGTGCCCTTGTTGACATGTTTGGGTTGAGTCTGGAAATGTTTCCTAGAGGTTGATGCAACTAAAAAAAAGTTAAAAACATATCATGTCCATAAGAAAGAAAAAGAAAAGAATATTATAAAATGCAAAATATGGCTAGTATGTTATATTAGCACATGGGAAAAAGCCAAACATGAGCCATACCCCATAATTATGGCCATCACCCTAGTTCCTAGGGCCTCATGAGTTCCCCCACATCATTAAGAAACCCATGCACGTCCCAAACCTTGGTGTGTGATGAACTGACCCACCTTAAGGGGGTAATAACTGATTATATCATACACATCATGCTCTCATCTTTTGGAGCTCTGAGCAATAAAAAAAAGAAAAATCAAGAAAAGGAAAATGGAAAATGAAGAAAGGTGGAAAAACAAAGGTTAATATAACTCATGTATCCATGATTTATTTCTCCTACATCTAGACACCCAAATATGTGGACATCCCTCATCATTACCATCCTTGAACCCATGGCATTTGGCTTTGAGATCCCTTGTGTCCCTATCCATCTCATCATTATTCACATGACCCTTATCAAATGAAGGATGTACCTTTGACCTGTCTTTCCCCTTAGGGGTTAGGAAAATATAATAGGGTTGTTTATTAGCCTCTCTTACCTAGGGAGGTAAGACTATTACCTAAGAAGTATCATGAATGGTTACCAAAGTTCAAAGGAAGTTCCAATCAAACTATTGAAAGAAATGCAGAGGACTTCTTTTGCGTAGTGGGCCCTCGAGTGATCGAAGAATAAGATGTAATGATGATTTTATAACATTTGAGGAGATGTCAGGGATTGGTACATTAGCCTTCCTCTAACTAGAATTAGTAATTTTGATCAATTTGAAGACCTCTTCAAGAAAATTTGTGCAACAGATGTTGAGGGAAACCTTGTCATTGGAAACTTCTACTAGGTACAAAAAACGTTAGATGACGATATTAGGACTTTTATCCACGTGTTTGACAGGATTGTTAGGGATAACCTTGATTGCCTCAAACCTATCAAGCCCAAATCCTTGAAAAATTCATCAAAGTGGTCCAAGGTCTCCTAACATATCAACTTAGATATAATAAGCCTACAAATATTGCTGAGGAAAAGGAAATGGTTATTGAAATGTTGCTCATATTGTAATGTTTAATTTTCCTAGAGCCAAGGCTAAAACTAAAAAGAGAAAGTCCAAGGACAATGTGGAAGAAGTAGTTGTCACCTTGTTCAAGAAATTAGATAAGATATTTGATGACATGAATGCAAGGGATAGGATGTATATGAAGAAATTCTACACTCTTGAAAAGGGGCAAAGATCCAATTTCTTGCCCAAGAATAAGAACAAAGCCTTCAATGAGATTACGCTAGCTCAACCAAGTGTCCATAATAGTTTAGCCCTAACTAATGGAGTGGAACAAGGGGGCTCATCTTCCTATGAATATCAAAGTGATAGTTCTATTGAAGAAACTAAAGATGATGAGGGTTGTGAGGAAATGAATCTAGTCAATGAATCCTAAGCCTTCAACATCATGTTAGGTGGAACATATACTCATCCTCAAATTGGTGAAGTAAAACCTAAAGAAAAACAAGATGAACGTGTACTAAATCTAGAGGATAGTGGAATGTTTAAAGTGTTGGAATATTCTAGGAAGAACGACAACAAATCCTCCTCAAGCTCTAAAACATCAAAGGGGAAAGATATCTCTCCTAAGGAACCCCTAAAGAAGGATTCCCATGAGAAGAATAACACCAAAAAGGATCCTCCTAAAGGGGATCTAAAGCACAAGACCAAAGGTAAATAAGTAGAATTAGATATTAATGCAGGCAATGTTGTAGGAAAAATGAGCATGCAGGTTCCCATAAAGGAGATTGTAAAGGTCCCATCTAAAAGAATGCAAATGGAGAAAGTTTTAGGGCTTGATGAATATGACCCACCTATTATGTTGTAAAATATCAACTTCACTAACACAAATCCTGACCATGAACCATTCCTATTGAACTTAAACATAAATAGCCTCCTTCTTCACAATTGCACATTGGATTCATGAACTTTTGCAAATATCATGCCACTAAAGGTCATGAAAATCTCAAGTTAGGAATTACCCAGTTGGTGAGCATCAGTATTGCAACAATAATGTTGCACCTCCTGGGCTTCCTACTTTACTCTTATCAACCCGGTAATTCATAACAAACTTTGAAGCGATGGTGCTGTATGCACAAGTACTAGTTCTTATTGCAGGTTGTCACTTGGTTAGCCAGCGCAAGATCACTAGGAGCTCAAGCCAACTTCTATGGATTCCAAAAGAATCTCTATATATGATGAAAGGAAAGAAAGATAGATGCTATTCTAATTTGTAGAAAGGAGAAAGACTGAAAGGTAAAGCAAACCAGGTAAAACCTAATTAACCAACTAACACTAATTTTGCAGAAAGAACTATGAAAACCATGAAAATAATGCCATTATCTATTCAAATAGGTAAATAACATATAACTAAGCTATTTCTGGAAGTAAATGAGCAAAAAACATCTTTTTGGATTTTTATGTATTTTTATGTGAATTTGACATGCATGAAATTTATTTGTTTGTGAATGTGGCAGTGAATAGGTGGCACTGGAGTGTGGTTTTGGGACTCAAGAAGATGTAGGATGATGTGGATGGGTCCTAGGAGGTCTCAGGTGGCCTTCAGTAGGATTTTCCCACACTCGGCCTTCAAAAGAAAGCCTAAAAGAAAATATATAGGAGGACACACGAAATCTACAGGAGGAAAGATAACGTTCTACATGAGGCTTATAGGAGGAGGCCGAGAGTAGTTTTGGCTATTTTGAGGGTGTGAGAGTGGGTGGAAAAGGTGGATTAAGGTTGGAATGAAGTTTTATGGAACCTAGGGTCCACCAAGAATCATTAGGAGAGAGAAAGATGACTGGATTTGCTCAAGGAGAGAGGAAGAAATTTTATGGAAAATGTAGGAAACTAAGGCAGAATTGAAGGGAGACTTAGGCGACCTGTAGGGCATGGATCAGATGGAGGATGGGATGGCTGATAGGCTGGCCTGCTGCTAGATGATATCTGCTACATAAACAACTAATAATCAACCAATAAGATCAAGCAAGCAATGAAAGAAGTGCATCTAGGAAAACATAGTTTTGCATCAAACTAGTCTAAACTGTGATCTATGAAAGGAAATGCTGATAACTGCTGCAAGAAAGGAAAGCAGAAAGAATACTATAGTAAACCAATAAGTGAGCATGATGAAGAAGTTATGAAGCAAAGAAAATTAGACTATTAACCAACTGAAAACTGCAAAGCTTAGAAGTCCTATGAATGAGGGAAATCTGTGTTTTTGGGGCAGCAAGAGGGTCTTTGCCTTAGATCATGGTCCCAAAGGGAGGAAGAGAGGCAAAGGAATTGTTGCTAGCCTTTTGAATCTTTTCTTTATCACTACTTAACCTACTATAGAAAGCACAAATGGAAGCAAACTACTGAATCATCAAAAACAACCTATTCTTAACCATAAAAGAAATTCATCTAACAGAAACCTGATCTACAACTGAAATAAAACATACAAATACAAGTAACGAGTAGCTTGGCTACTTGGATTGGGCCCTAACCCAAGAGCTTCAGCCCTCTAAGGTAACTCAGTGCTAACTCAAAAAGGATTCCATCCTTATTTCAAAAACAATAACAAGATTACATGAAACTGTCACAAAATAATAAGCTCAAAGTTGAGCAGAGGTTACATAAGCAAAAATCCAACAAAAATCTGACAAAAATCTAACCCTAGTGAGGCCCTAGGCCTCTCTACTTATACAAATGAAGCTACTAATATCTTCCTTAAAATTAGGGAGGCTTGGCTCCCAAAACTCGAGATAGTCATCAGTCATCCTCCACTTGCTCGACTGCCTTCTAGTGTATGACTTGGCTGCTTATACTTCGAGCTGAATGAAGGGGAATTTGAAGTGATGAGTAATAAATGAAGGTTATTCCCTCCTATAAGTCCTCTCCTTTGTCCACTTCGAGTTATTGCTGCCATTTGTCCACTGGATCCTTGAATTTTCCCACAAAATTCATCAATAATCTTCATTAAACACATATTAGACCACATGGCATCATAACTAACTCAACTCACTATAATCATAAATATAATCAGAAAATCATACAATAAGCTAAGAGAATGGTTGATTTGACTAGGTTAGGAGGTAAAATGAGCCCATATAATTACCCATTTATGAGGCTCATCATCACCCCCTATAGAAAGTGTTGCTCATCCTCTGAGCAACTTAATCTATCTCCTCATCTTTTATGGCCCTGGTGGCCTCCCTAGCATCCATGCTTCTGATGTGGTCTCCTCTTCCTTGTCATATAATCCTTCCTTCTTGTCTATCTCTTCCCACTACTCCTACTCTTCTTCTTCTCTTCTATCTTCCAGGATGCCTAACAGTAGTGGAGGACTCAATTTGAGGCCAATCCAATTGACCTTCAGCCTCTACACAGAGTGCTTGTACATTGGAAATATCCTTAATACCTCCTTCATCCTCATTGGGGAATGATATTCCCTGATTTGTAGACTATGTGGTAAATTGTTCCATCTCCTCATATAGGCATGCACACAGCCATCCCCAAGTAACCTTTCCATATCCTTAAAATGTGCAATGGCTTATGCCTGATCACTTATATATCTAGGGGAAATCTGAGGTTTATTTTCAAGTAGGTTATGTGTGCTAATGAGTGCCATGGGGTCTGATGGCTCAGCTCTGATCATTAATGGCTTATTCTACTCCTTTATCATCAACCTTCTTATTTCTGTTGCCCTTAGCTCTTCATGGTTCATCCATGCGGCGATGGCCATTAGTTGCAAGTCCCCTAGCCTAGCATTGGGGTCCCATACATTCATGTCTGTGAGGGCCATGTTATGTAGGTAGAATTCTTCCATCTTTGCCTTATCTTATGATGTGCTTTGGTCACACAGGTCCATAAACTGCTTGTAAACTTGGAAAGGCATTGTGCCTCTTTGTGTCGAAGTTTTATCTGAAATTGCAACCATTGGTCCTTGAGATACAGGCCATAGGATTTTGCTGGTGTCCTACATTACAATGCCTCCATGGACTAGCTGGCCATGCATGCTAGTTTAGTCTCTTCTCTTGCAACTGTCTTCTTAGCAATTCATTTTCAGTTTCAAGGTGGCTTCTTATGATTTCTTCTCTGTGTATGATAGCACTTAACTGTCTTCCCATTTCTCTAAGTTTGCTCTCCATATGGCCAATATCCTCAACTACCTTGGATTTGGCTATTTGCATCCACCTGTGTGTTCTTATTCTCTCTTTCTCTAATTCAAAGAATAGTGGAATTGCAAATTTTTGTGGAATTATTCTTCTCCCCTCAAGAAGATTGTAGTAGGAACCAAGACTGGGCTGGGGATCAGGTTCTTGTAGCTCTGTCTCTTCCTCCTTCCCTTGTGGCTGTCCTTCTACCCTTTTCTCAAGCTACTGGGTCTCTTATAGTTTTGACAGGGTCTCCTGTAGAACTGTCTGTGCCTCTTGTAGGACTATTTTTGGGTCCTGTAGTTCTATTTTTTCTTTCCATGTGGTATATCTAGGAGTCCCCATTTCATATGTGATAGGTTCCTTGGAAGGGGATTCTTTTCCTTGGGCAGAGGGCGAATCTTCAATAATAATTGGCACTTTTGAAGAAGGCTGAGGGTTCCCTATTTTGATTCATGTGCTCTTCCTAGCCCTGAAATACATTGAGGTTTGCCTCTTCCTCTTCTGTTTTGGCTTAATTGGTGTGCTGAGGGTAGTGAGAGCAACTACTACCTCTCTTTCTAGAGTCTTAGGGGACACTTCTGTCTTTTCTGCCCCTTTTTCTCCTCCTTCTGTCTCTTTCTCTGTCTCTGTTTTCTTTGTTTCTTCCTGCTCTGTTTCTTTAGCTTTTTCCTCCTCTATATTGGTTTCTTCCTTCTTCCCTTCTTGTTCTTCTAAATCACTAGTTGCTTCACCTTCTCCCCCTTGTTGCTCTTCCTCCTCACTGCCAATAGGACTGATATCATAGGTCAAGGTCTTTATGTCATCTTTAGCTGTCATGTTTCGGAAGATTTCCCATGCTATAGGGAGTGTAAATTTATGGAGGGCTTCTTCCACTAAATTTTTTATTAACTCATGGTGAGCTAGCTGTTCTGGATTTCCTACTTTTATTTTAGTATTGGAGTCAATGAGGGACTGCAAGAGGAAGTAGGGGATGTTGAGCTTCTAAAGGGCTGGAGTGTCCATGTCATACCTTAACTCATGAAGGATTCTAAAGTGGTAACCATAGACAATGTTGTACATCCCCTTAGAGGAAATATAATTGATTATTTGGTAGCTAACCTTATCCCAAGGATATGGGATTCTAGCCCTTCTTATGCCATTTTTATCTTCTACAGGGGTTTCATTTTTTTGGAAGAAGTTTTTCTTGGCAGCCTGGCCAATTGGTTTTTCATCCTTACTCCAAGGCAACCCAAGAGGAAGGGTAGTGACCTTACTAATAAATTCAACGGTTATCTCCATGGAAAGGCCTCTAAAGGTGACAGTGGCATGTGTTTGGTGTGAGAGACGAAAGAGTGGGAAAATTCTTGAGCAATTTCCTCATCAAACCCTTAGAATTTCTCAAAAAAGTTCATCCAATTTGCTCTTGTGAATATGTCCACTACTTGGGGATGGCATGGAGACTGGAGGAGTTGGTGGGCTCCTTCCTCATAAAACCTCCTATCATTTTTTTTATGCTTCTTTGGGAAACCAAATGTGGAGAAGGAGACAACAATTTTTGAAGAAAAACAGAGAAATAGAGAGATTGTGTTTTTTTTTAAGAAATAAGCAAAAAATTTCTTTTTTATTTCCTCCACCTAAAGGCTTTCTTTCCTCCTTAAAATTAAACCACTGCTTGCATATTTTGATATCCAATCGGGGTATGCATAGAACCTACCTCCTTAGCCTGAGAATTGTGCGAAAACTCGTGTTTTTTTCCCTTTAAAACAACTCACTGGCCCTCCTGTAGAAGACTGTTGTCCCTCCTGTAGAATTCCTGTCGGTTCTCTTGTAGAACCTGTAAGTGCTCCTGTAGAGAATGCTGAGAGTAGGAATATGGGAGATATCAATGGAGAATGATGGTTTTGAGGCTATGAGGGCTTGAGAAGATTTGAAGGAGCAGAGTTTCGAGGAGAGAATGAAGGAAAAAGGTGGTGAGAGTGCTCGGGGAGGAGTATTTATTACTTTTTATGGATATTTTTGGTGATTGAGGCTGAGTTGGCCAAGTGCACATTGGCCATATTCAGACCATTGGTCCTCACCTGCCTTGTCATCATGGCCCTTTCCTCATAATCATCCTTCATGATTGCATCGGAGTTCACACTTCCTCCACTACTTGTCCTTGACATCTTTCTGGAGTTGACTGTGTGCACGTGTGGGTGACATCTTCAGATGAGTGGAGTCAACTAGATGAAGGTGGCCAAGTTAACTGGCCACCTTTCCCTCATCCAACCTCAACCATTTCGTTCATGTTGCATGCCTTCTAATTACACAAATGCAAATAGAGGAGCGGGTTAGTTACTTACCTGGGATACAAATGCATTTGTTGTGAGGTGTTGTGGCTCTCTCTCTCTGTTACATGCCTTTGTTTCTTTTGATGCATGATGTCTTCTTGCTTATGTGTTGTTTTGCTTTGTGCAGGTTCCTCTCTGGCTGGATCTAATCTTCAGGTGTCTTCTTCAACCTTCATATTTGCACCCTCTTGCTGCTGATATGTAGCTGCTTCTCCCTTTGAAACTTCAGCTTCTTTCTATGCTTGGAGCTGTGAGGATGATGCCAGAGATGTAGATAGATATGGAGAGGTAATAGGTAGGTTTCAGGTGAGGTGGATGGTGTTGTTTTTTTTGTGTTTTTCTTGGATAGGAAGAAGAATGATGCTAGGGATGTGATGCAGGCTTGGAAATGATGGCAGGGAGGTTTGGAGACTGCAAGAGGATTTATAAATCTGTTATGAAGCTTCCCTCTCCCTCAAACTGCCTTTTATATCCATTTCTGGCTCTCTGTAATTCCTTCAGGAGCCTCGTGTAGAAAACACAGAGCCTCCTGTAGAAAACACAATTTTTGAAAAAGAAGCATAGTGAGGTGAAAAGAATGACAAGAATGACGGAGAAAGGTGTGGGAAGGTAGGATAGGTGCTGGTGTTATTTTCAGGGCTCCCTTGGCACATTTTGCTTCTTCCTGTAGTCCTCCTGCAAACCTGCAATGCAACTGGAAATTCATTTTCCTCTCTCTTTTGTGTTTTTTTTTTGGAAAACAACTAGGGCGCCTCAGGGAGGTTTTCACCCTAATTATCTGCCTTGCGTGCCTCCAAGGGAGGTTTTCACCTAGGGACATTATTTTTATCTCTTCTTCTTTTTTTGACATCATTGGGCCGCCTCAGAAGAGGTTTTCAACCCAATGATGGGACTCAAGCGCCTCATGGAGGTTTTCAGTTGAGTCCTTATTTTTTATTGTTTTTTATTTTTCTTCATTGAGTGTGTGAAGTGTAGGCTAAGACATGCTCCACTACCATCACTGTCTTATTCAAATCCTCAATGAACTCTTGCTTAGAGAGGGGTTTCTTGTAGACTTTAAACCAGTCTCCATTGACAAGCATGGGGATGGCTTCATCATCAATGGTTCTAATCAGGAATTAACCATTGTCATTACATTTCTCCACAGTGTAGGGTCCTCGCCATCTTGTCCTTAGCTTGCCCTTGAAATCTTTGTATCTTGAATCATAGAGTAGTGCCCAATCTCCCTCTTGGAATTGCTTCTCCTTGATATTTTTTTCATGCCATAACTTTCTCTGAAGCTGAACTACCTTTGTATGGAGAAGGGACTGCATTCTGTGTTCATCCAATCCATTGAGTTGAAGTAATCTTTCTTTTTGTGCATGGCTGAGGTCTAGGTCTAGCTGAGCTGCCATCCTCAGGGTATTGAATTCAAATTCTATTGACAACAATGCCTTCTTCCCATAGACCAGCTCATAGGGTGTGAACCCTATAGTGGTCTTCCATGTTGTGTTGTAGGCCCAAGTGGCCTCAACTAATATATCCACCAATCCTTTTTGCTACTGCTCACTACCTTTGTTAGGATCCCTTCCAGTGCTCTGTTAGCGACGTCCACCTACCCATTGTCTTGTGGAAGGTAAGGGGTTGAAGTCCTGTGCTTGATTATATGATGTGTGAGTAGGTCTTCAATCAAATTGGAAGTAAACTAACTACCTTGATCTGTGACCAATTCTCTTGGATACCCAAACTTGTAGAAGATGTTCTCTCTAAAAAACTCAACTATGTTTTCCTTTGTCGCTACTTTGGTTGCTTTTGTCTCTGCACACTTTGTCAGGTAATCACTGAACACAATGATGTATTGCTTCTGCTTTGAAGGAGGGTTGATAGGCCCCACGAAGTCCATGCCCCACTTCTCAAATGACTCAAAAGTCACTTGAGGTTTCATGGGCATCTCATCCTTTGGAGTAGGTTTCCCCATCCCGTGGCACTAATCACATTGGCTGGTATATCTCCTCACATCCTGATGAAGAGTGGGCCAGTAGTTGCCTGCTTGTAGTATCTTGAAGCCGGTTCTTTTTGCTGCACAATTACCTATTCTCTTTTAAGGATAGGTGTGGTGGAAATTGTGCTGAAAGCAAGTAGTTTGCTATATCAGCAAACCATGGAGAGAGTATTGAAATAGAAAATGGGTGTTCATCCGGCATTTGATCATCCACCATTCCTTCTTCACCTGTAGGAAAATTTACTCTAGATAAAAAGTCAGCAACAACATTTTCTTTACCAGGCTTATCAACAATGGTCAAGTCAAACTGCTGCAATAAAAGCAACCATCTAATAATGCAAGCATTTACATCTGGTTTTTTCATTAAATATATAATGGCAGCATGATCAATGTGCATGAAGATTTGATAGCCTGTGACATAATGTCTGAATTTGTTTAAGGAATGCACAACAACTAGGAGTTCCTTCTCAGTCACTGTATAGTTTAACTCGGCCTCTGACAAGTTTTTGCTTATAAAGTATATGGCATAAGGCAAATTTTCATCAATTCGTCCCAAGGTTGCTCCTATTACTTTATTCAAGGCATTTGTGTGAATGTGGAAGGTAAGGTCTAGTTTGGGCCTCTCAGAATTGGGGCAGTCATGAGATTTCTCTTCAAGATATCTAGGGCTTTTTGACAGTTTTCCGACCATATAAACTCGACATCTTTACCTAAAATGTTGAATAAAGGAGAGGTTAGCTTGCTGAAATCTTTAATGAATCTCTAGTAATACCTAGCTAAGCCTAGGAAACTTCTGACATCTCTCACTTATTGAGGAGGTGGGACCCTTTGGATGATGGAAATTTTGTTAGGGTCCACCTGCAGTCCTTGTTGAGATATTACATGACCTAGCACAGTCCCTTCAGTCATTAAAAATTCACATTTTTCTGGACTGAGGGACATGTTCATCTCAATACACTTGTCTAGAACTTTTCCTAGATTAGATAAGGCTTCTTGAAAGTCAGAGCCACAAGGAATAAAGTCACCCATGCATATCTCTACTACATCATGAACTAGTTTAGATAATATACTCAATACCACTCTTTGGAAAGTGGAAGGAACGTTACACAAACCAAAAGGAAGGACCCAGTATGCAAAGGTACCCCAAGGGCAAGTGAAAGTGGTCTTATCTTGGTCTTCCAGGCTGATTTGAATATGATTGTACCTGCTAAACCCATCTAGGAAAGAGAATTTTTTTTTCCTTGCTAGACCGTCTAACACTTGATCTATGAAAGGTAAAGGAAAATGGTCCTTTTTAGTGGCTTTGTTCAACTCCCGATAGTCAACACAGATTCTCCACTTACCATTTTTCTTTGGCACTAGCACCAAAGGAGAGACCCATTCACTGTCAGAGATGGGATAGATGAATCCTGCATCAAGCAATTTTTGCAGTTCTTCGTTAACAATATCTTTAAGTGCTAGGTTCATCCTCCTTTGAGGCTGCCTGACTGGCTTGTAATCCTCCTTGATGTATATATGATGAGTACATACTGAAGGCTACACTCCCTTCATCTCCTTATAACTCCAGGCGAAGGAATCTAGGTGTTTTCTCAGCAAGCTACACAATTCCTTTTCCTGGGAAGTGGATAGGGATGGATTGATTTTTAAGGTTCTTCCTAGGCCAAAATCTATATTATTAACACGGAGAGAGGTGGAGTAGGCCACACACAGATCAGTTTAGGGGTTTTTTTGGGTTTCTCTTACCATGTCTTCTAATGGTGATACACTGGGAGGTGGATTCTGAATCAATTTTTCAATCATATCATCCTCATCTTGCTATTTCCCCCCCATGGCGATCCCTAATGCACAAAGCAATGCAGAATAAACATCATCCTCATCTTCCTCCTCCAACCAAAGAGGTAGGTCATGTTCTACAAGGGTTAGGCAGGAGGATATAAGATTAATTGCTTGGACATATGCCCATTCTTTATGGTGATGTTCCCAGCTCGATAGCTGATGTAGGCATTGACAGTAGCTAACCAGGGTCTCCCTAGAATGAGAGGATACCCAATGAGCTTTGCCTTTGGCTGGAGAACTAAGAAATTAGCAGGGTACTCCCAAGAATCAATGGAGACCATCACATCTTCCACAATCCCCTCAGGGGTCATGGTGGAGCGGTATGCTAACTGTAGCACAGACGTGGTCTTCCTTAAGGAGCCCTGAAGGTTGAGTTTGAGCATTGCGTCCTTTTTCATCACATTAATGGCAACTCCCAGATCAATCACGGTGTGTGGGATCATGGTGCCATTGATGTGGACATCAACTACTGGGCTTCCAGGGTCCAGATACTTTAGACAGATTACCTGCCCCAACATCAGGTCAGACAGTTGCCCTATGACATTGATGGTTGGAGCATCCCTCTTGCACAACTTTTATGGCTTGGAGAAGTGGTATCCTCGCACATAAATGTTTCAATTCCCCCAGGAGTTCAGTTTCTTCTCGGGTAGTCTGGACTGTCACAGATAATTTCTCAGGAAAGGGTGGAATTGTTTTAGGTTCACTTTCCTCTTTCTCTTCCTCAACCTCCCTGGGTGGAGGTTGGCTATTTGGGAGAAATTTCCTAGATCACAAGTTAATTTCTTGAATCTCCACAACATAAGTTGGGCATGATGGTTCCCCACTATACACTTGCTGAGCCTATCTGTTGTTCAGTTTTGGATTTGGCTGGGCAAGCATTTGGGGTTGCTTTGGTGGAGTAGGAGGTAACGATTGTGGTTTGACAGGTCGTGGAGGAAAATGAGCAGGAAGAGAGTTGTGTTAGGACCTCCACCCCTGATGAGATGCATTCCACTAAGGCTGTGGCTGAGCATAAGATTGAAATGAATGGGTGGCTGGTTGGGCATGATATTGAGATGTGAAGGACCAAGGAGGAGGTGTGGACTAGGAAGGATGAGCTTGGGGGGCCCAAGAAGGTATGGAGGTGACTTGGTTGGGGTTGTAGTATGCCTGAGATGTCCCTTGCATCCCATATTGGTATGGTCTAGGTCCGTGCAACCTCATTTGGTTTATGTAATAAATCTATTCAGTGACTCCCTCAACCCCTTGATATACAACTTTAAGTTTGGCTAAGGAAGGACACTTGTCTGTAGAACGATTTTCTTCACAGACTGAACAAAATTCTATAGAGTTCAATGGGAATTCATTTCTAGGATGCCTCCTAGTGCACCTAGGGCAAAAAATGGCCAAAGGCCTCTCTGCTTCCTCTTGTTTCCTTCTGATATGCAAGGTAACAATTTGCATGGCAAGAGACTGCATCATCTCACTCTTCAAGTCTTCTAGCATGTTTCCAATTTCTCCTTTAATGGATGAGTTAGAGGAAGAGGTATTGGCTATGGGTTGACTCCCCCTACCTTTCTTTCTGGTTGATCTAGAATCATTTCTAAAAATAGTCTTTATTTTCTCATAGGATAGTTGGTAGATGTCTCCCCCAGCCAGTAGATGGAGGGTGTCTAAAATATCTTCCCGAATTCCCCTGAGCAGGACCAACTTCAGAGACTCAGGGTCAAGTGTACACCCAGCCCTTTTGTAACTGAGCTGGAACCTCTCCTCAAATCTTCTAGGGACTCATCACTTCCTATAGTCATTCAGAAAATTTCTTCTTTAGTATCTTTTGACCTACAATAGTCTCGATACTTGTTGTTAAAGGCTTGCTGCATCTGAGCCCAAGTTGTGATGCTATTACTAGGTAATCCCATGAACCAACACAATGTTGCATCCTTGAGAGTAGAAGGGAAAAATTTCAACTTTTGCTCATCTTTTGCATAGTCATAGGTTTGAAAGATAACAACAAACTCAAACAAAAAGGTGTAAGGATCTTCTATAGTCATACCATGGAAATGAGGTAGGGCGGTAGGGCTTATGTTCTTTATTTTGGTATCCCCATTGGTTTCCTGAATGGGAAAGGTACCCTCTATTCTTTCTCCATTCCCCCTAGCATTTCTGTGTTCAACCATTGGCTCCAAAGGAATGTTTTCTTCTTCTTCTTCCCCTATAGGTTCTTCAAATATGTTTGGTTGTTCACCTAAGGGTTCTTCTTGATCGCAGCCACCGAAGAAGAGAGAAGGTTGGCTATGTGGAGCAGTGAGGGTGTTGGGAAATTTTTTTCCTGAATTATCTCTATTCAACAAGGCATGAAAGGAAATCTTTTTGGCTGGTTTTTGTTTATTTCCCCACACTGATAGTACCTTAAAAACTGAAATTGATTGAACAAAACAAATTGCAACTAACTGAAATGAACTTGTTGAAATGAAATTTGTAGAATTGAAAAGGAAAGAAAGGAAATGCAGAACTGAAAGAAAAGAAAGGACTAGTATACTTTTGCTGAAAAGAAATTTGTAGAATTGAAAAGGAAAGCAAGGAAATGTAGAATTGAAGGAAAAGAAAGGACAAGTCTACTTTTGCTGAAATAAACTATTAACAGAATGTTGCAAGAAGAAAAATAGAAGAAAGCAGTAATCACAAAATACTCTGATGCTTTCCTGAAAATGGTGCCAAAAAGCGGTGAGCACCAGTATTGCAACAATAATGCTACACCTCCTGGGCTGCCTACTTTACTCTTATCAACCTGGTAGTTCGTAACAAACTTGGATGCGACGATGTTGTATGCACAAGTACTAGTTCTTACTGCAAGTTGTCACTTGGTCAGTCGATGCAAGATCACCAGGAGCTCAAGGCAACTTCTATGGATTCCATAAGAAGCTCTATATGTGATGAAAGGAAAGAAAAATAGATGCTATTATAATTTGCAGAAAGGAGAAACATTGAAAGGCAAAGCAAACCAGGTAAACCCTAATTAACCAACTAACCCTACTTTTGCAGAAAGCACTATGAAAACCATGAAAAGAATGCATTTATCTATTGAAAGAGGTAAACAACATCTAACTAAGCTATTTTTGGAAGTAAATGAGAAAAAAACATCTTTTTGGATTTTTATGTGAATTTGACATGCATGAAATTTATTTGTTTGTGAATGTGGCAGTGACTAGGTGGTGTTGGTGTGGTTTTGGGACTTTAGAGGATGTAGGATGGTGTGGATGGGTCCTAGGAGGTCTCAGGTGGCCTTTTGGAGGATTTTCCCACACTCAGCCTTCAAAAGAAATCCTAAAGGAAAATCTACAGGAGGACACAGGAAATCTACAGGAGGAAAGACAACATTCTACAGGAGGCCTACAAGGGGAGGCTAAGAGAAGTTTTGGCTGTTTTGAGGGTGCAAGATTAGGTGGAAAAGGTGTATGAAGGTTGGAATGAAGTGTTAGGACACCTAGAGTCCACCAAGAATCATTAGGAGAGAGAAAGATGATTGGATTTGCTCAAGGAGAGAGGAAGAAATTCTATGGAAAATGCAGGAAACGAAGGCAAAATTGATGGGAGACTTGGGAAACCTATAGGAAATGGATCAAATGGAGTATGGGATGGCTGATAGGTTGGCCTACTACTAGAGGATATTTTCTGCATAAACAACTGATATTCAACCAATAAGATCAAGCAAGCAATGAAAGAAGTGCATCTAGGAAAATAGAGTTTTGCATCAAACTAGTATAGACTGTGATCTATGAAAGGAAATGTTAATAACTCTTGCAAGAAAGGAAAGCATGAAAGAATACTATTGTAAGCCAAGAAGTGAGAATGATGAATAAATTTTAAAGCAAATAAAACTAGACTATTAACCAACTAAAAATTGCAAACACTAGAAGTCCTATGAATGAAGGAAATTTGTGTTTTTTGGGCAGCAAGTGGGTCTTTGCCTCAGATCATGGTCCCAAAGGGAGGAAGAGAGGCAAAGGAACTATTTCTATCCTTTTGAATATTTTCTTATCACTGTTTAACTTTCTATAGAAAGCACAAACGGAAGCAATCTATTGAATCATCAAAAACAACCTATTCTTAACCATAAAGGAAATTCATCTAACAACAACTTGATCTACAACTGAAATAAAGCATACAAATACAAGTAAGGAGGAGCTTGGATTGGGCCCTAAACCAAGAACTTCAGCCCTCTGAGGTATCTCAGTGCTAACTCAAAAAGGATTCCATCTTTATTTCGAAAACAATAACAAGATTACATGAAACTGTCAGAAAATAATAAGCTTGAAGTTGAGCAGAGTTTATATAAGAAAAAAGCTGACAAAAATACGACAAAAATCCAACCCTAGTGAGGCCCTAGGCCTCTCTACTTATACAAATGAAGCTACCAACAACTTCTTTAAAATCAGGGAGGCTTGGCTCCCAAAACTCGAGATAATCATCAATCATCCTCCACTTGCTCGATTGCCTTCTAGTTTATGACTTGGCTACTTGTACTCCGAGCTGAATGAAGGGGAATTTGAAGTGAGGAGTAATAAATGAGGGGGATTCCCTCCTATAAGTCCTCTCCTTTGTCCACTTCGAGTTATTGCTGCCATTTGTCCATTGGATCCTTGATTTTGACCACAAAATTCATCAATAATCTGCATTAAACACATATTAAACCACATGGCATCATAACTAACTCAAATCACTCTATAAGAATAAATATAATTAGAAAATCACACAATAAGCTAAGATAATGTTTGATTTGACTAGGTTAGGAGGTAAAATGAGCCCATATAATTACCCATTTATGAAGCTCATCACCATTGTTATAAGAATGCATGTGATTTTGGTTCTAGATCCATTCCCATTGAAGGTCTCATTAGAGAACCTAAAGTAGCATTATCTATGAATTAAATAATGTCTTTTCTCATGGACATATTGGTTATCGATATATCTAATGTTTGGGGAACGCTACTGTCTAGAAAATGGGGTGCCATTTTCAGTGGTCAACTTCAAATGTACTTATCCTATGCCACCATATGACAACCTGATGGGAATCCATTCATCCTTTGTAGGGAGATCTAGTTTCTAAATCATGTTGAGGAATCAAATTCCCTTGCATCTCATCCTCCCCAAGAAATATTTCTCCTTAAAAAGCCTCAAGAGAGTAAGCCTAAAAAGAAGTGAGTTCAAAAACCTATGAAATAGTTTTAGGTTGGGGAAGTAGTGTTGGTGGAAAAAAAACCTAATTCCATTCAAGATCCATGGTAAGGTTGGCGAGGGAAACTATTACATAGAAAGACTTGATGATAAGCTTTGGCCTAATCCCGTCAAAGCTAGTCATATCACCCCTTTCTTAGACACGTGATATTGTATTGTATGCATGTTAGAGTAGGATGCATTGCATATTGATTTTGCATAGATAATATTATCATATCATATTATCATGCTAGATTAGGTGCATTTAGATTAGATTTTCATAATAAAATAGATTTTATTCTATGTATGGTTTTACTATTTGATGAAAAAATGGGTGATAAAATTTCACCCGACAGATGCTTCTGACATTGTTTGTGATGTGAAAAATATTGGTTTACAGCCCCAGATGATTGTTGGTGTTCTCATGATCTCCTATTAGAATACATGGTTTGTGAACTCTTTAAAGAGCTCATGTGCTAGTTGGCACTAGATGTTACCCACCAAAAGTGGGTGACCCGATGGGAGAATTTTTCTTATAGATTTGCCTTCAGTCGACAACTAGCAGCCATTGATAGCCAAAAATGTAGCCAATATATTTTGTTATTTCATCTCTGCTCCCTAAGCTAGTCATATGCCCCCCACTTATCTATCGAGAGAATATGTTTGAAGGTGGGCCATCTAATCCTAAAGGTATGTTTTTCATTATGAAATCAAGTTCGTATTCTTGTTTTTCCTTGATAACATTAGGTATGGATTATTGGGTGACCTAGAAGGAGGAAGGGTTTCGATTGTAGTCTTGTTAATCCTCAATCCTAGTCTCGTGGGATATCGATTATTTGATTATAGCTTCAGGAAAGGCATTACCTATGAAACCTTGATTTTGGTGGCACAATCTCATTTTCTCATTCACATATTGTCACTCCCATCTACACATTACAAGCCCTACTTCATTATTTTCGCTTTCTCAGTCTATGTGATCATTGGGTCCACAAGGCTCTAGTGCACCCCCTCCCCTCATCCACATGTTTGGGTCGGTCCTGTAAATTTTGCTCGGAGGTTGATGCAGATACAAAAAGGTTAAAGCATATCATGGCCACAATCAAGAAAAAGAAAATAATATTATAAAATGCAAAAGATGGTTGAGAAATAATATTAGTGCATGGGAAAAATCCAAACATGACCCCTAACCCATAATTATGGCCATCACACTTGTACCTAAGGCCACCATGAGTACCCCCACCTAATTAAGGAACCCATGCATATCCCAACCCCTGGTGGGTGATGAACTTCCCCACCTTAAGGGGGTAATAAATGCTTATATCATACACAACATGCTCATATCCTGGAGCCTGTTAGAGTTAGTTAATTTATCAGTAGTTGAATGTCTTCGAATCCATAATTTTTTATGTCATGTAATAGGTCAAACTCATAAAAATTTTCATTGTCATGGGTTCAACCAATCAATGCTTGGGAAGTCATCATGAACCTAGTCATCAAAGTTTTGATTGGTAATGGGAAGGGGTGTTAGAGCTTTTGAGGGTTGTCATCACATATTTTTAATTCAAGGATCATGTCAAACTAAGGGTTTGTTAGAGGGTTCACTTGAACATATGTGTATAGTCAAAGGGATGTTTTTAAAGTAGCATGGTTATAAAATATCACAGTTCTTTCCCTCTTCCAATATCCCTTATTTCCCTCAAAAGTTTCACCATTTCTTATTTATTATTCCCCATTTGTTTCATTAACGATATCTATATTATTCCACTTATCCCTTTATTCTTCCAAACTATTTCCCATTTCTAATATATCCACGCCATTCATTATTCTACCCAATGCCTAATTCCATTTTATAAATCATCATTGTGTATGATGAGTGAACATCACCCACATACCCCATACATGAACCCATCTCATCATACCCAAACCCATCACTCAAATACTATCATGCTCCCATACTCTAACATGATTTATTTTCAGGTGGATTTCCAGTTAAACATCATGTCTATTTACGTCATGAGAGATTAATTATCAATTTCAAATTGCTTGAGGAGACCACCATTTTCATTAGTTTTGATTGTAGGTTGATATCGTGGTTTTTCATGCAGGCGTTTTGAGAGGTTGTTCACAGTTTGGAGAGGTTAGTCACAACGGTTGTGTAGTGATTCCTTCAGGTCACCAATGTCAACGCAATTTAATTTCAGTTTGTGGGAGGTAGGGGTATGTTTCTTATCCCATAAATTTTATGTTCAATACTCAAATTGAGGACAATAACTCCATTCTTACATTCTCTTTGAAAAATTTGTTGCACACCCTGTCTGCCACGCATACAGTTAAAAATAAAGGCTTAAAGTTGTGTCTTTTCAATAAGAATCATGGCAAATATGGAATGCTGAGTGGCCAAGGTAAATTATAAGATGAAATAGAAAGATTTCCCACTCATATTAAATTTTATAAGCCTGCTTTGTCATCACTACGTAACATTTTTGTCTAGTGGATTTTTACATTGTCACGATTCTGAAGTCTCTCATTCTCTGTCCTGTACACGTAGTCTGCCACAAAGTTCAAGATAATTTTCCATGTATTTAAGGGTTAAATGTCTCCTACTACTAGAGAAAATGGAGGGGATGTTGTATCCTTCGATCCCACAACTTTTAACATAGTCAACTCTTCCCCAGCTATTAGAGCTTCTTTCGAGAATGATGGATGCATTCGATTTTTCCAAAAGGTTCAGAAAGTGGATCATAACACGAGATTGAATAGTATTTTCGCCTTGAACTTCCATGATAACAAAGTCAAGTTTGGAAGTTTGGAATTTTTTGTCACATAGAAGCTTATAGCAGATGCCACATGCCTCCCTACAACGGGTGAGAATTGGTTCAAGGGTGATGAGTTGGACATTTCAGCCTTCAAGGAGTTTGTTAAACCTGATTTCAACAACAAATATTCCACAACCTTCCCTATTGTGTATCTTTAGGATCATTACAAAGACCTGTTTAAGGTTATCCAAAGCTATTTTACATGTGAAGGTAGATTTAGTAGAGCTTACCAGTACCATTTGACACTCTTGTTTCATTTCACAAACAGAAAGCCCATGAATCTACTTTTCTTTTTTCTCAAAAGTATAGAAATAATGTCAAAAAAGGTTCAGCTTCAGAAGGACAACCATGTGTATAGTCTATTTCATTTTTATCTTATTAATATTCTAGTTAAGTTTGCAGTGAAAAAAAATAAAGTGTATTGGTCTGATTTTCCATCTAGCATTTATTTACTATCCCAAACAGAGTTTTCATCTTTAAAAAATTGTGAGGCGGAACAAGAAGTACATGAAACACATGAAACACATGAGAAAAACGTCACCCAGATAGTGAAAGAAACAAAGAGAGTCAAGGAAAAGGATGAAAAACCAAGCAAGAAACCCAAAGGAAATTTGGTAAGCATTTGGGTAAAAAGCAGATTATAAAGGGTAAGGAGAAAATCCAGGAAGAAAAGGTTAAGGTGGCATCATCTTAGATCACCAAGATTCAAGTAAATGTAGAAGAGACATTCAAAGTTGAAGAGTTCATGATAATGCCAAGGACTGGGTCGAGAGTCAATAAGAGTGTGGAGGAATCAGTTCCTTAGGAAGTTGTTGAAATTTTAGAGGACAAACAAGAAGAAAAACAAGAGGATAAAAAAGAGAAAGAAGTGGAGCAAGGTGAATCAATCTAGTTTGAGCAAGAAGAATATCCAATGCAGTTTGAGCAAGGAATAATGCAGTGTGAAGAAGAAGATCCCAAGATGGTGAAAATGAAAGAGGCTCTTTCTAAATATTAGTTGAAGATAACATCCTTGAAGAGGAAGAAAAGAGACTTGAAAGAAACAACCCAATTAATAGCTGAGAAAAAGGAAAGGGAAGACACTGCCAAAACCTATTATAAAAGATAAAGGTAAACATGTTTCATTTGCTGAGTAGTCCAAAGAACTTAAAGTAGAGTCCAGTGGACCTACAATTAGAGCAACAAAGTCAAAACAAAGTTGGGTGCAACAAATTAAGATAGTGGCCCAAGCGACTGGTAAGCCACATTTTGACCAGTGGAAGGAATATGAAAGATGTTTAGAAGAGCTTGAGGAGAGCTAGATACAAGTTAAGAGGTTTAAGAAAGTAAAATAGAATTATAAGAAACTTGTGCAATATTTACTTGAAAATTGTGACAAAGAAATGTGTGAGGCCTCCAAAGCTTAGAAAGAGGTAAGAAAGTTGTCAAATGGCCACTTCTTGTAAGAATCCAATGCAAAATCCTCTATGTTAGAAACCTGGTATTAAATACAAGGATGAGGAGTACGAAGAAAAGTGTAGACAAGGAATAGGGACTAGTCAGGAAATACAAAGAGGCACCCAAAATACCTCCATCTAAAAAGAGTGCCAATGCCAATATATAAGGCTTAGTCTGAAATAGGGCCTACTCAACCAGTGCTTACTGACCACAAATATCCCACACCTAAATCTCAGGTTCTAGCTTCCACTAGTAAACCCTCAAGCAAGAGGAAAATGAGGTAATTGTTCCTTGCTTGAAGTCTTGAAATTCTGTTCTTGTCTCAATGTGTTTAAGTTTCACAACAAGGGTACCTTTTTGCTTCCAAGTTGCGGTGGGAATTTGATTAGTATGTTAGAATGGTTTTGATATCTGGAGTAGCCTATTATACTATGGTGTTATTTTGTTAAAGCTTGATAGTGTAAAAAAGGTAGTCTTGAAAGTTTACTATGCAGCTACTGCGCAGTCCCTGTCTACAGATTTGCACAAGCATTGAGAAGAAGCCAACTGATAGAAGTTGAGGAGATAAACATGTAATACAGGTTGGAGCCAACTCATACCACTAGTCACTAGCCACATGCCACCCTTGGGAGGAAAATGTGCTAACGCACTGCTACCCAGTCGTTGCGTAGTTAGCTGGCAACTGTTCATATTTTTGGTGTTTTTCTTCCATGAAGATATGTTTCGAAGGCAGGTTTCCTTTTATAGAGATTTAGATTTTTTTTGTATTTAGATAAATTCATGAACACTTTTATGCTTTTTTTATCAGTTGAGGAAAATACTTAAACAACAAAATATTTCCTCTTTTGGTTTTGGTTCGATCCACTACATGGATCAATTATGCAATGTATATAGACACTATTTATTGGTTAGCGTATGTCTATTTAAACTAAAAAAAAAAAGTGGAAAGATTGTTATTGATTGGAGATTATTATGAATTGGTTAATGTGACTGTGATCGAATTTATGAGTAAAATTCTTATGGCTTGAGGGTTTTCTAGTTATTGTTCAAAAGGATTATTATGGTATCATATTTTGGATATGTGTATCGGTTTTAAGTTGATTTATTCTATATAGTTTTCATGGTTTATGGGTATCATGATCTCAGTTGAGTTAGAATGCGGTTTTGAATTGCTCTAAACCAGTTATGTAAGTATTCCAGTTGCAAATTGAATATCTTATACCTGTATACTTTGTTATTTCTTCTTAATTTCATTATCATCTATATGAAGTATACGTATTTCCTGTTGTTCTATTATATGTGAAAGGGAATATGTTTTGGCTTATTTCTTATCTATACTACAAAATTTATTTTCGTTATCCAAAGTACATGCCTTATAAGACTTTATGAATGTTATTGGATATTACATGCATAAGTATGGTGGGACAGTAAATCAAGTGATCACAAGTGTTCATCCTCCTTCGACCATTCATATTCCAATGAATTTTAAAATTCGTTTTAGATCTAGTTTCTGCTATAATTTTTATTTCAAAGTCTCTTATTTTTGAGTTTTTTGAGCGATGGAGCCCCCTCTGGTTGGAGAAGATCAGTCTCTCAACCAAAGGAGGTTTGTGGTTACCTTTGTGAGTCTACCCTCAACCTAGTAGAATTCATGGATTGATATCATAATGGTGCTATTTCTGGGGATTGAAAGGTCTAAGTTTTCCCAGGAAGTTATTTAATTTTGAGAGTTACATCATAGGATGAAATTTTTATAATCGCTTTGACTGATGGTGAAATTAGTTACATGCAAATCCGTATGAGAAGATTTGACTTCTAGGAGGTTTACCAAGCGAAATCCTGATCCAAAGCCCCCTATGGTTGTCTGTGATCCTGAAATACTACTTAGGAAGGAGAGGATTGTGGTGGAGAGTCGTGAAAGTAATATCCCTCTTACGAGATATGTTTCTTTAACAAAAATTCTTTCTGAAGTTACTCTTTCCAGAATTAGATCTTGTCCCTGTATTCCAGAAGTTCTAGTGGATTCATTAGTTACTAGTTCTTATACCTCAATTTTAGAAAAGGAGTTCATTCGAATTCTAGTTCTGTCTTCACATCATCTCTAGGCCCTCCATCATCTGTTTTACCATCTATCCATCGAGTTGTTCCATCATATGTTGTTTCAATTACACCATTCGCTAGTCACTCAACTACTCAAGTAGTAGTTATGGCAGTGAGATATGCCCCTCTAGTTTTGCTCGCTCAACTCCATGAATTGCCTCTTAACTATGGCCAAAGGCTTCCCAATATGATGGTACAGGGGAATTTATTTCTAAGAAGCATGTTGATAAGGTCAGTGATTTTGTGGATTTAGAGGAAGTGGACCATGATGATGTTAAAGTCAGATTGTTTGCTCAAAGTGTTTATGGTGATGCCAAGAAGTGGTTCAGGAGTTCTCACCTAGGAGATTTTGCCAATTAACAAGAGTTGGAAGATGATTTTCTTGCAAGGTGGGGTGAGAAGAAGAACCCCTTGCTAGCTGCATATAATAACCTAAAAAGACAGCTTGGATAAAATGTTCAATACTTTTATGTAAGGTTCAATAAAGTGTACAATTCTATTCTTGCATAGATAAAGCTTGCGCCACAGTTGGATTTACTTCATTATCCTGATGCCTTCGACCCTAAGATGGCTTATCAACTTAGGGAAAGAAATATGGAAACATAGAAGACATGAAAAACAATGCAATCAATGTGGAGGCCAATCTGTTAGCAAACAAAGCCAAGATGAAAGAAAAGAAAAGAGTCACAATAAAAGAAGAGATCACTACTTCTTTTGATGCTAAGTTTGATACATTGGTCAAAACCATGGGGAAGATGATAGGGAAAATTACTCTAATTGATCGAGCAATAGTTAGAGAACCTCAAATTGGTCCACAAATTAGAAACCCAAATTTTCAGAGGTAGCCTCAGGTGCCAAACAAACCAAGAGAGAAAAAGGGTCCAGAGCAATCACAACAACAAGTAAGACCACCCTTTCAGGAGAATTATGCTCAAGATCAAGATGAGGAGGATGAGAAATTACTAGAAGATCATTTTTTTTTGGTGATAGGCAACAATATGCATATTTGACTAAAGAATATCAAGAGTAGGAGCACTTTGAAAATTTCAAGGAAGAGGATGAAGACTTGATGTTTGCTTAGTCTCAAAATGATGTATTCATGATTGAATTCGATGAGTATAGGAAGGGATATAAAAATTATACAATGCAAGTTCAACAACAATATAATTTGAGGAACAGAACTATGGGTAGTAATGCAGTGAAAAAGGAAATTCCAATCAGCAACACAACAAAGAAAGAATTGGTAGCCAACAATGTGCAGAAGGATGTCCCTAGCACAAGTTCTCAAAAGAAAGATGTCCCTAGTACAAGTGCCCAAAAGAAGGAGCCTCCTACCACTATCTTGCAAAGGAAAGAGAACACACCCAAGGATGTTGCAGAAAAGAAGGATGTTGCTCATAAAGAGGTTGGAAAGGTATCAAATCCCTTTAATATTGAAGCTGAAATTGCTAAATTAAAAATCTCTATTCCCTTGGGTGAATTGGTAAAGAATGACCAATATATGTTCCATATTCTAAAGGCACTTAGAGTTGACAAATATTTCGATACAGTGAATATAACGGATGATCATCCAACTATTATTTTTGGTCCAAAAATTGATGATAAGGGGCAAGATGGGGATGCTCCTCCTTTCTATGTCAGTTTTAAATATGCATGAGAAAATAGTGCATAATGTTATGCTGGACTCTGGGGCCTCACATAATCTAATTCCAAAGGTGATCACAGATGGGTTGGGCCTAAATATTACAAGACCATACAAGGACCTCTATTCATTTGGTTCGAGCAAGGTAAGTGTCCTGGATTAATTAAGGACTTAGTGGTGTCCTTAACTCAAATTCCTTCAAAATGTATGGTGATGGATATGTGGTGGAGGATATAGCTCTCAGGTATGGTACGCTCTTTTCTATATCTTGGATAGTAAAATTGCATGGAGCATTTCAAACAGACGTGTCCTACATCAAAGTTTCAGTTTTTGAAGGTCAGTCAAGGAGGTTATACAAGGAGCTGCTCATGCAATAGATGATCAGTAGTAAGGATAAAACCGAAAATCATCGAGTGTACGTTGTTCATTATGATTTGGAATCATTTTTGTTATTTAATTTAGGTTGTCCCAATGATGAAGAGACTGTTTTAGATATAGAAGAAGAAAGGGACATTGGTCATTATTTAGAGATTTTGGGCAAAGATTCAGAACAAAAAAAAAAAAAAACGAAATAAAATCATCAGTTTTGGACATAAGAGAGGAGAAAGACAGTAGAATTAAATTAGATTTTCTAGACATTAGAGAAGAAGTAGATAGCAATGAAAAATATGCAAAAGGTAGTCATGAAAGGGAAGGGAAGCAACAAAAATGAGAAACTGGGCAGCCGATGTGTCCATGAAAAATATATAAGTTTGAAGGACAAAATAGGTGAAAAAGAAAAGAAAAAAACATGCTTGGATTATGCATTTCGACGGGGTAGAAAGTAGAGAAGGTGTCTATGCAGGGATATGGATAATCAACCCAGAAGTTGGTAAGTCAAAGCTATGCTCATACAAGTTAGTTTTTGATTGTACTAATAATGTAGTGGAATATGAAGCTCTTATTTTGTGTCTACGAAATTTGAAGAAATAAGGAGCTAGAAGAATAGTTGTCTATGGGGATTCTGAGTTGGTTGTTAAACAGGTGAAAGGTGAATATAAAACAAAAAACTCCCCAGTGCTTGCTTATCGCAACAATATCCTAGATTACTTGCAAAAAAATTTGAGTATAGTTTTTATGTTGTCCCAAAGTAAGATAATGTTGCCGCAGATGCATTGGCCACTTCGGCCTCTGATTTTGAAGTTTCAAATAGTGTTAAATTAAAATACAAGGTAGAAATTAGACATAAGCTTGTTGTCTCGGATAACTTGAAGCATTAGAAAGTCTTGAAAAACAACAAGAAGTTGGAGAATTTTTTGTTAATGAAGGAGGAATTTTCCAAAATGAAATTGGAAAGGGATGGTGGATAGGAAGATGTAGATAAAGAGAGTTTTATTAATTAGTTGAAAGAAGAGTTATATAATAAGGGAACTAAGTTAAAGGTATTTCATCTTAAAGATAATGTTCGTCCAAGAGGTTTCATGACTTTAGAGGAAACCTTTGACTAGAATGATGTGGCTAGGAGGCCAAAATTGGAACTTGTGGGAGAAGGGGTTGAATAACGTAATATAGGTACAATAAAACAAACAAAAATGATAAATTTGTCCAAGACCTTGAGTACAAAAATGAAGAAAAAAATCCTTGGAATTGTTGACTGAATTTTCTAACGTGTTTTCCCGGGGGTATGAATACTTGAAGGTGTATAACAAAGACATTATCCAGCACACGATACTAGTCAAAGTAGATTAGAAACCTTTCAAGCAGAACTATGAAGGAAAAATCCATTTTTTTTGCCCCTAATCGAAAATGAGATAAGGAAGTTGTTTGATGCTGGCATAATAGTACCTCTTATATCTTTTATTGGTTATCTAACTGGGTACCAGTCAGAAAGAAGACAAGAGAGATCAAATTATGTGTAGATTTTAGGAACTTGAATAGGGTTGTCTTTAAAAGATAACTAGTTGCTGCCAAAAATCGACCATATACTTCATAAGGTAGTTGGCACAAAAATAATGTCATTTCTTGATGGTTTTTCCAGGTATAACCAAATTTTGGTTCACCTAGAAGACTAAGATAAAACTGCCTTCACCACACCTTGGGGGACTTTCAATTATGCCAAGATGTTATTTGGTTCAATGAATGCAGGGGCAACATATCAGCGAGCTATGTGTATCTCTTTTGCAGAGGAAAAAGATAAGTTTCTTGTTATATACCTTGATGATATTACTGTTTTTTCATAGTTTGATGATGATCATTTGCAACACTTAATAGAAGTATTTGAAAAGTGTAGGAAATATGAATTTTCTTTAAATCCTAAGAAATCATTGTTTGGGCTGGATGAAGGAAAGATGTTCGGTCATATTATTTCGAAAGATGGCATCAAAATAGACCCTAACAAAGTTTTAACAATTCAGAAAATGGACATTCCTAGGAGTTAAAAGGAGATTCAGTCCATTTTGGGCAGAATTATTTTTTTAAGGAGATTCATCCCAAATCTGGTTGAAATTTTGAGAAAAATTACAGACATGCTAAAGTGGGACAACGAGGTGAAATGGGGCAAAGAGAACAAGAAAAATTTCAATGAAGTTAAAGAAGCATTTTCATGTGCTCCCACATTGGCCAGTCTAGATTATAGACAAAAATTCATAGTATTTTCTTTCACTTCTGAGCATAGTATTGTTGTTGTCCTATTGCAAAAAAATCAGCAAGGGATGGAACAACCCATTTCATTTTTCAACAAAGTAATTAGAGATGTTGCTCTTAAATATGACACAATGGAGAAACATGCATTTTCTCTTGTTAAATCGTTGAAGTATTTTCGGGTGTATATTTTTCACTCTCACGTTGTGGCTTATGTACCCATCGCTGCAATCAAAAACATTTTGACTTAGAGTGAGTGGATTTCTTCTATACTTGAATATGACATCGTGATCAAGCAAACAAAACTGATTAAAGGGCAAGGATTGGCTCAAATGATGGCGAATCCAATCTGAAGTCACTCTAAGTCAATTTCTTAGTTGTCCTAACAAAAAAAGGATCTCTCAAGCATTGTCTAACAAGCTCCAGAAAGGTTTGCTTCCTCACCTTGTTATGTTGATATTATATGTGTTGTAGCATTTACAATCAACTCTAGAATAGCCTAAAACTAAGGCTCACTTTCTAAAGTTGAAGGTAATAAAATTCTGCATTATTGATCAGTTCTTATACTGGAAGGATCCCAACGGAATGCTGCTCAATTTTTTGTAAGAAGATGAGGCTGAAGAAATAATTGAGGAGTTTCACAAAGGACATTGTGGCAGGCACTTGTATTAGAAAACCACAACAAACAATATCCTAAGAGTTAGCCTTTATTGACCTAGTTTGTTTGCTATTGTATATAAATAAGTGGCTAGCTATCGAGAATGTTAGATGTTTGAAGGAAGAAAGAAGTTTCTCTTGCTGCCCCTAAATCCAATAGTAGTTGAGTCACCATTTCAGCAATGGGGAATCAATTTTATTGGTGAAATTCATCCCTTTTCTTTTGGAAAACACAGGTGGACATTGATGGCAACCCACTGTTTTACCAAGTGGATTGAGGAAGCCCTGACCAGAAAGGCTATGAACACGGTAATCATTGAGTTTCTGGAAGGTAACATTTTGTCTCGTTTCAGTTTTCCACAAAAGATAATCATAGATAGTTTTGTTGCTTTCAGATCTAAAAAGATGATAGAGTTTTATTACAGATGCAAAATTGTTCTAGGACACTCTAAAACCTATTACCCTCAGGGTAATGGCTTGGTAGAATCCTCAAATAAAAGTTTGGTAAATATTATCAAGAAAATGTTGCTAGAAAATAAGAAGAGATGGCACAAAACCTTGGTACATGCACTGTGGGCAGACCGTGTGAGTACTAAGAATTAGTTGATAGGCATGTCCTTATTTCAACTAGTCTATGGAACAATGCACTCTTTCCTTCCTCATTGGGAGTCCAAATTATGAATCTATTGCAAGAAGCTGAAGTAGAACCAAATGACATAAAACGAAGGATTGGCCAAATGATTCAATTTCAATAGTCAAGAGAATATTTGTTTAAGAATACACAACTGGTAGAAGAAAAACTTAAAATAATTTATGACAAAAGAAAAAAATCAGTAGATTTCAAATTGGAGATTTGGTATTAAGGTGGGATGCCCGGAACGAAGAAAAGGGAAAGCACAAGAAGTTTGAAAAGTTGTGGAAGGTACCATTTAGGATTGTTGCATTCAGGGGAAAAAATGCTTATCTACTTGAGTATTTTTCTGATGAACCAATTGGAGCAGTGCTTATGAATGGCAGGCTACTGAAGCACTTTCTCACCTGATTTCACAGTTGAAGTATCATTTCATTATCTGTACTTATTTACTTTTGAATATCACAAGTATGGGTAGTCGGAGTTGGGGTTTAAAGCCCGAGGTGAAAGCCATAAAGTCTTGGTTTCTTACTGCCATAAATAAGCCAGTCTGTCAATTAAGAGTTTTCTAGTTAGTAGTCATTTTCAGTTAGATAAAATTTTCAGTTTGTTAGTCATTTTCTTAGTTTTGTACATTGATTCTATTGCCAAATGGATAGGCTTCTGGTCTGCAGTGTCGTTATTGGCACCTTGCAGGGAGGTTGTCATCCCCAATGGAGCCAATGTAAGAGTCAACTAATTTATCAGTAGTCAAATGTCTTCAAATCCATAATTTCTACTGCCATGGAATAGGTCAAACTCACAAATATTTTTAGTGTCATGAGTTCGATCAATCACTGCATGGGAAGTCATCATGAACCTGGACATCAAAGTTTTGATCAATAATGGGAAGGGGTGTTTGATTTTTTGAGGGTTTTCATCATAGTGTTTTGAATCAAGCTTTGTGTCAAACTGAGGGTTTTTTAGAGGGTTCACCTGAACATATGTTTACACTCAAAGGGATACTTTTAAAGTAGGCTCACGGTTATAAAATATCATAATTCTTTCCCTCTTCGAATATCCCTTATTTCCCTCAAAGTTTTCCCCATTTCTTATTTATTATTCCCCATTTGTTTCCTAAATGTTATCTATCCTAATCCCCCTATCCCTTTATTCTTCCAAACTATTTCCCATTTCTAATATATCCATGCCATTCGTTATTCTACCCGAAGCGATAAATCATCATTGCATCTGGTGAGTGAACATCACCCACATACCCCATATGTGAACCCATCTCATCACACCCAAACCCATCACTCAGATAATATCATGCTTCCATACTCTAACATGATTTATTTTCAGGTGGAGTGCTAGTTAAACATCATGTCTATTAACATAATGAGATATTAATTATTAATTTCAAATTTCCTAAGGAGACCGCCATTTTCATCAGTTCTAATCATAGGCAGATATCTTGGTTTTCCATGCAGGAGTTTTGAGAGGCTCTTCACAGTTTGGAGAGGTTAGTCATAGCTTGGAGAGAAGATTGCAGAGAAATGCAAAAGCCATTCTATGCAGGTGCTATGCCATTGCTACGCAACTTTTGCGTAGTGATTCCTTTAGGCCACCCATGTCAACATAGTTTAATTTCAGTTTGTCGGAGGTAGGTGTCTATTTCTCATCCCATAAATTTTTATGTTCAATACTCTAATTGAGGATAGTAATACCCTTATTACATTCTCTTTGAAAAATTTGTTGCACACACCCTCTCTGCCACACATACAGTCAAAACTAAAGGCTTAAATTGTGTCTTTTAAATAAGAATCATGGTCAATATGGAATGTTGAATGGCTAGGGTAAAATATAGGTTGAAATAGAAGGATTTCCCACTCATCTTAAATGTTATAAGCCTACCCTGTCATCATTGTGTAGTGTGTCTAGTGGAGTTTTGCGCTATCACGGTTGTGAAGTCTCTCATTCTCTGTCCTGTACACGTAGTTTGCCACAAAGTTCAATCCAATTTTCCAATTTTTTTAGGGTTAAATGGCTCCTACTACTAGAAAAAAGAGAGGGGATGTTGTGCGCACTGAGCCCACAACTTTAAACCTAGTCAACTCTTCCCCAGCTATCATAGTTTCTTTCGAGAATGTTGGATGCATTCCGCTTTTCCAAAAGGTTCAGAAAGTGGGTCATAACATGAGGTTGGTTAGCATTTTCACCTTGAACTTCCATGATAATAAATTCAAGTTGGAAAATGTGGAAATTTTTGTCACAGAGAAGCTTATAGCAGATGTGACAGGCCTCCCTACAATAGGTGAGAAGTGGTTCAAGGGTGATGAGTTAGACATTTCAGCCTTCAAGGAGTTTGTTAAACCCGAGTTTAGCAACAAATATTCCAAAACCTTCCTTATTGTGTATCTTTAGAATCATTACAACGACCTTTTTAAGGTTATCCAAAGGTATTTTACATGTGTAGGTAGATTTAGTAGAGCTTAGTAGTACCATTTGAGGCTCTTATTGCATTTCATAGACAAAAAGCCCATGAATCTACCCTTATTTTTGCTCAAAAGTCTAGAAAAAATGTCAGGAAAGGCTTAGCTTCAAAAGGACAACCATATGTCTAGTCTGTTTCATTTTTCTCTTATTAAGATTCAGGTTAAGATTGTAGTGAACAAAAATTAAGGTTATTAGTCTGATTTTCTATCTAGCATTGATTTAATACCCAAAACAGAGCCCTCACCAGTGAAAATTTGTGAGGAAAAACAAGAAGTACATGAAACACATGAGAAAAATGTCACTGAGACAATGAACGAAACAAAGATAATCAAGAAAAAGGATGCAAAACCCAACAAAAAAACCAAAGGAAGATTTGGTAAGCAATTGGGTATGAAGTAGATTATAAAGGGTAACGAGAAAATCCAGGAAGCAAAGGTTTAGGTGGCATCACCTTAGACCACCAATATTCACGTAAAGGTAGAAGAGACAATTAAATATGAAGAGTCCATGATAAGGCCTACAAATAGGTCGATAGTCAAGAAGAGTGAATCAGTTCCTTAGGAAATTGTTGAAATTTCAAAGGACAAACAAGAGGAAAAACAAGAGGACAGAAAAGACAAAAAAGTGGAGTAGGATGAATCAATGCACTTTGAGAAAGAAGAAGATCCCAAGATGGTAAAAAATGAAGAGGCTCTTTCTAAATATCAGTTGAAGATAGCAACCTTGAAGAGGAAAAACATATACTTGAAAGAAACAACCCAACCAACAACTAAGCAAAAGGAAAGGGCGGAGACACATCCCAAACCTATTAAAAAAGATAAAGGTAAACATGCTTCATTTGTTGAGCATTCCAAAGAACTTAAAGTAGAGTCCAGTGGACTTATAACTAGAGCAGCAAAGTTGAAATAAAGTTGTGTGTAGAAAATGAAGAAAGTGGCCCAAACACCTGGTAGGCGACATTTTGACCAGTGGAAGGAATACCAAAGATATTTAGAAGACTGTGAGGAGAGACATATACAGGTTAAGAGGTTTAAGAAAGAAAATCAAAATTATAAGAAATATGTGCAACATTTACTTGAAAATTGTGACAAAGAAATGCGTGAGGCCTCAAAATCCCTGGACAGAGGTAAGCACTTTGTCAAATGGTCACCTTCCTATAAGAAGACAATTCAAAAACCTTTATGTTAGAAACCTGGTATTAAATGCAAGGCTGAGGAGTATGAAGAAAAGTTTATACAAGGCATGCGGACTAGTTAGGAAATACAAAGAGGCAACCAAAATACCTCCATCTAAAAGAGTGTCAAGGCCAAGATCTAAGGCTCAGTTTAAAACAAAGCCTACTCAACCAATGTTTACTAAGCACAAATATCCCACATCTAAATCTCAGGTTCAATCTTCCACCAAAAAAGACTTGGGCAAGAGGAAAAGGAGGTAACAGTTCCTTACTTGAAGTCTTGAAATTGTGTTCTTGTCTCAAAGTGTTTAAGTTGCACAACAAGGGTACCTTTTTGTTTTCATGTTGCAGTGGGAATTTCATCAGTATGTTGAAATGGTTCTGATATCTGGAGTGGCCTATAATACTATGGTGTTATTTTGTTAAATCTTGATAGTGTAAAAAAGGATGTCTTGAAAGTTTTCTACGCAATTTCTATGCAACTCTTGCCTACAAATTTGCACAAGCATTGAGAAGAAGCAAGCTAACAAAAGTTGATGGGATGAATGTGTAATACAAGTTCGAGCTAGCTCAGACCACCAGTCACTAGCCATGTGCCACCCTTGGGAGGAAAATGTGCCAACACATTGCTACCTAGTCATTACGCAGTCAACTGCCAACTGTTCATCTTTTTTCTTTTTTTTCTTCCATGAAGATATGTTTCGATGATAGGATTTCTTTTACATAGATTTAGTTTTTTTTGTATTTAGATAAAGACATGAACACTTTTATGTTTTTTGTTTTATTAGTCGAGGAAGAGACTTAAAAACAAAAGCTTTCCTCTTTTGGTTTTGGTTTGATCCATTGTATGGATCAATGATGCAATGTATCTAGACACTTTTTATTAGTTGTTGTATGCCTATTTAAACTGAAAATAAATAAATAGATGGGAAGCTTGTTGTTGGTTGGAGATTATTATGAACTGGTTAATGTGTCTGTGATTGAATTTATGAGTAAAATGCTTATGGCTTGAGGGCTTTCTAGTTATTGTTCACAAGGATTCTTATGGTATGATATTTTGGATCTGTGTATCGGTTTTATGTTGATTTCTTCTATATAGTTTTCATGGTTTATGGGTATGATGATATTAGTTGAGTTATAATTCGGTTTTGAATTTCTCTAAACCAGTTGTGTCAGTTTTTTAGTTGCAAATGCAATGTCTTATACCTATATACTTTTTTATTTCTTCTTAATTTCCTTCTCATGTATATGAAGTATATGTATTTCCTATTGTTCTATTATATGTGAAAGGGAATATGTTTTGGCTTATTTCTTCTCTATACTACAACTTTATTTTCTTTATCCAAAGTACATGCCTTATAAGCCTTTGTGAATGTTATTGGATTTTACATGCGTAAGCATGGTGGACAAAAAATCAAGTGATCACAAGTGTTCATCCTCCTTCAACCATTCATATTCCAATGAATTTTAAAATTCTTTTTAGATCTGGTCTTTGCTATAATTTGTATTTCAAAGTCTTATTTTTGAGTTTTTCGAGTGAGGGAGCCCCCTCCGGTTAGAGAACACCAGTCTCACAACCAAAAAGAGGTTTATGGTTACCTTTCTGAGTCTATCCTCAACCTAGTAGAATTCATAGAGTGCTAACAAAGCCTCAAGTAGTAAAATAAAGAAAAATCAAGAAAAGGAAGAAGGCAAATGAAGAAGGGTGGAAAAACAAAGGTTGGGGTAGCTCATGTATCTGCGATTTCTCCCTCCTACATTTATACACCCAAATATGTGGACATCCCTTGTGATTATCATCCTTGAACCCATGGAATTTGTCTTTGAGACCCCTATGTCCTTGTCCATCTGGCATGATTTTTCACATGATCCTTATCAATTGAAAGATTTACCTTGGATCTTTCTTTCCCATTAAGGGATGGGAAAACCTAATAGAGTTGTTTATTAGCCTCTCCTCCCTGGGGAAGTAACACTATTACAAGATTAAAGCCCCATATTTGGAAGGGAAGCCCACTATGAAGTCTCATTTGTGCCCTAGATTGAAAATATTGGCTGACCTAGATGCACTAAAAAATTATTGTACTTGATGGTGAGGAATTACATTGGAACTTTATATGTAATTAACAGGTGGTTTCATCATGGGTTGGGAAACTTAATTGGGGACCAAGCCCACCATATGATCATATTGACACTTGTAGGGGATGCATTGAGAGCCATGGGACTCTATCATGTGTGTTATCATCATTTCATGCCATGGCGCCGTCATCACCTTTATCAGTTTGTTCATTGCCCCATATTATTCAAAATATGATGCACTTGGACCAATGTGCCCCAACTGGCTTAGCATGATCATGGCAGATGATCAAAGGACTAGAGGAGGATTTTCTCACGCTTGAGACATGGGGGGGAAAGAACCCTAGTTATAGCCCTCGTTTAGAGAATTGTAAAATATTTTATTTCATTAGGAGACTTGTTGTAGCTAGTTTTTCACTATGGTTTTAATTGTGAAAAAGAAACAAAAAATTATATATTAAAAAAACCAAAAAAATCAAGATAAAAAATAGTATTAAGTATTTAAAAAATAAATGGTGGATTAACGTTGAAATTGAACATGATGAAACATTAATACGAAGCATTTGGGTGGGGTCCTGTTGGAGTTTAAAAATTCAAAAGTTTAAAGGATAGGCTATTTCGCCGGGCATAATTAATTGTTGTGTCATAACCTCCTAATGGCGTAAACCAAAAACCACAAATGAATCAAGGGTTACATGCCCATGTGCCTCTATAAAGCAGTCAAAAGAAGTTGGGTTGACCAACAACCAACAACTCAGATCGATTACAGGATCATTACCAGCGGGCCTTTCCCATCATAGTGGGTGCTCTCTTAACCTTGCAACAAGCGAGCGTGACTCTCCAAGATAGTTCACATGTCATCACCATGTCACCATATCACATCATCATTTTAGTTCCGCCATGTCATCCATCTCGTACACGTCACTTCAACATTTAATCCTGTTTTCCCTCCCATTTTTTCATTTTCTCCATAAAGTCTATTTCAATTTCATTTTTCACATTTTCATTTTCAATTCCTAGTGTTCGTAGCATGTTGCAGTCATTGTCCCACTTGAATTCAAATTCATCAACACTTATTCAGATTTTTATACATCATATTCAACTATTAAAATCTTTAGAATGTCTGAGAAAGCGGTTATGGCAGGTTCTTTGACCCACATTCCTCTCATGGACACTTAGAGGGATGTTTTTGATCCTGTTTGTTCACTCAATTTAATGGAACTTCATCAACACATTCTAGTCAAACAAAAGGAGTCTCCTATGTATGATGCAGCTATAAGGTATGGCCTATTTGCTTCTATAATTCCCCAAACTTATGTCTTCCTTGAGTTCATCTACTAGTCAACCTTTTCCCTTTACCCTCAGAAGTATTTTGTAATGATTGCTTTAGGTGAAAATATCTTTCAAATATCTTCTCTTTTAATCCAGCAATGTGCACAATTTGCTAAGAAGATAATTGATTTTCTTAATTTCGAGTCATCACAGGAACTAAGAGAAATGAAAATTGAGGACATAATAGAATTAATGTTGGAGATTACTAAAATGGTGTTGAAGAATTTATATAGAAAGACAATTGAGACAAATATAGGAGGTATTAAAGAATAAGTTTCAAAATTCAACACCAACTTTGATAAAAGAACCAAGGTAGGATTGCTTTCATGCTGGGATCAACGAGGAAATCTGCTTTTGTGGGAGACTTATGAAACTCTGTTGGTAGAAGCTAAAAGAAATATTGGCACCTCTCATGAAAAAACAACAGTTTTAAAAGGATCAACACTTGTTAATTATCTTCACAAGGATTTTCAGCTGGTATGGTTGATTAGGATGCTTTTTACCAAGAAGCCAACTTAAAGTCAAATTACTAATTTCAGAATGATTCACACAAGGTTTGTATAGAGTTAGAGTTCAGATGTGACAATATGGAATAAATGGAGAGAGTGGATGTCTCCTACAACAACAACAATATAAGTACAAATGATCCTGCACAAGAATCACAAATCACTCAATGAAGAAAAGCCACTTGTTGTTTAATGATAATTTTCCAAAAATGTATTTGTAATATTGATCTAATTTTGTTTTTAATTTATCATAGATGAAGTCCTTCGAAGGACCAAATATACAAAATCAGTTCAAGTAGTTAATAGTTTTGATAGTTCACAGTTCCATAACTGTCATCATTGTAATCATCATGCAAAAAGAAATTTTGGAGAACCATGAAGGCTTTTGAGTTTTTGACTCCAAAGGAAAAATAATTTTTCTGTGTAATGTTTCTCATATTCTTGGAGGTTGTTGTAGCGCCTATAACTACCCTTCAAAAATTTTCCTTAGCTTCATTTTGGAGCCTCCCTACCAACCTTTTACAACAACATGTTTTGTCTTATCAAGTACTCAAGCTTCAGTGATTTTCTTGCAAAATGATAACATGTCCATCAAAGCTTGTTGCATCCCTCTCACTGGTTATCTCACCGGACTTAGTCCAGCTACAGGTTGAGAAACTCCCTCAAGAAATTGTGCAATTTTAGAGGGCAACCAATGTTCCCTCTAGAAATTGTGCAATTCTATTTGGCAGCTTGCTGGGCTCTAGAATTTCACAAATCTACTTGTCACTGTTTATTGAGAAAATTGCGCAATTCCTCCCAATAGGGCTACTCAGCCTAGAAATTGTGGAATTCTAGGTAGCAGTCAGCTGCTCTATCAAGAAATTGTGTAATCCCTTTGGGCAACCAGCCCAGCTCCCTCCCAGAAATGTGCATTTTTTTCCTCTGTGCTAAGCAGACTATTGCATGTGCAATTGAGTTGACCGGTTCCCTCTAGGATCGAGAAAAAAATTGCATGCATGGGTTGCTCCTCCCAAGGTAGCATGCAAAGGCATCCCTTGTTTCGGGGATCTACTTTTAGCAGTTGGACATTACATGCAAGGATCATTTCAAAAACCTCCCACCAAGTGTCATTTTCCCTAGATTTGTGGCATGCACACTTCAACCTCGATTTTATCAAAACTCATCAACCAGACGACACAGAGTTCATTCCTCACATCGATCTTGTAGCTTTGACATCCCACATTGCATGTAGGAGTCGTTAGCACATTCAGCTCAGTTGTTGGTGATTTTTGTGTTTCGCTTCATATGAATGTATTCAACTTGATTTCAGTGAGTGCTTGCTGTCATTTTGATACATACTAGCTTGTACTAGCACTGTTTCCATTTTAGTTAACATCTCAATATTGCCACCTGTACTATTTTGCATGGATGGTTGTCGTTGTGGCGACTCGCTTCACACACATGCAGGCTTTCCTGTTTTCTGAATCCTTCACTTGCTATTTTCATGAATGATCATTCACTCTTATTTGCACTCATCTCATCATGCTTGCACACTTCTCATGTTTTTAGTCACCTGTTAGCTAGACTGGGCTGCCTTGGCCCAAACTGTCTTTTGCCTGGCTAGCACTACACATTTCTAGGCTCTTCATTCCCCCAAAAAATTGCGTAAGTCTAGCCAGGGACTGATCTTCAAGCTTGCATTGCACAATTCTTAGAGGCAATGTCCCGTTGGCCCAGAAACTACATAGTGCAGTTTGCTAGTTGCATGTCACTGCTGACTGAAATTGCGCATTGTGTAGTTTCAGTACTCAATAGGCAAAGTTGGACTGTGAATTGTGTAGTTCGAGTAGTGAGTCAGCCCCCTAGAAACCTAGAATATGCTTGTGTAGTTGTGGCAGTTAGTCTCCCGACCTCTCGACAGAAATTTCGTGAGCTTCATGATTAGTCACATAATTTTGGTTTTCGACTAATAGATTGCTTGCCATGAGTGTTTCCATGTATCCATGTATCGCAAGTGTTCATCTCCCTCTCAGCAGCACAAGTACAATGGTTTCCAAGAGAGCAAAGTCGAAGATACCGTTTAGAGCACACTTGGGGATGTAGTCAATTGTCTATGAACTTCCCTACCCAAAAAGACATCAAGTTGTTCATAGAAAAGGACGTCGAGATATGATGGTGGCAACATCACAACAAGCAACACCATCAACAACAACTGAAGGCAACATACTAGATGCAACGAATGCAAGAGGAAGGTTGTTAACAACATAGAAGCGGAACAAAATCGCAAGCTCAGGAAGATCCACTTGTGATAAAAGAAACTTTGGAGGGTCAATCTATGAGGTAATGACATGACATGAAGATCGCGCAAAGAAAAAGAATGAAACAGAGGAGGAGTTGCATGTGCAGAAGCAGCAACTCAAGGAAGAACAAGAGCTACATAGACGAGAGAATGAGTTGCAGCAGAAATAGGTACCATAGCGAGCACAACATGCACTCACGAATGAAACTGCACCCATACACATTATAGACCCATCCCAGCAACTAGCACGAAGCAGACATAGTGAGCAGTGTTTTTGATTTCATGCAAGGGAATTTGATGTAAGAGCATTCAACCCAAGAGAAACTCATTGTAATTAAGTAGACATAGGGGGTCATGTTTTAGAGAAGTTAGTTTCCTAGTCTCAAATTAATGTAATATTTAGGCCTTTAAGGAATTAATTAGATAATGAGAGGAAGTTGTAAATGCTCTCGAATAAATGAGAACATGAGTGGGCAATAATGACAAAAGAGTCTAAATTCAATTAGGACTCTTTAAGCAGTTCCATGATTCGAGGAACTAAGGAGAGCTCTTAGGAATTAAATGGAGATTAGAAGTGGACATAGAGGATAGATGATTTAGGAGTCAGTTCAGTAGATTTAGGAGTCGAACTAGGATTAATTCAACGAACCTTTCTGGGATAAATGAAGTAGAAGAGGAGGCCACAAATAGTTGATGATCAGGCCTATGCGAGACATAGAGTCTCGAATATAATCATGTGTTTATATTTATATATACAAAGATTTATCCCTGACTGTGTCAGTGTGTGGAATGAGTATTTCATGAATGATTACCTGTGAATTCGTAGGTTTTATAACAGGTTTGTAGACAAAGTTCAGAGGAATGTGCAGAAGAGTATAATGATTCAGAGGGATAATAATGGGTCATTGAATCCAATTAAGGAAACAAAGTGAAGATTTGGAGAGAAGTTGCGAAGGAAGAATTTGCTGAGGAGTTCAGCTCAAAGGACGTTGAGCAGTGGAAGCAGAAAGCGGAGTTTGAAGAAATACGCCAAGGAGAGAATGATTCAAAGAAATCATAATGGAGCATTGAATCCATTCGAAGGATCCAAGAGGACAGTGATCAAAGGAGCATGCAAAGTTCATCTCAAATCAGAGTGGCACAATGGAAAAAGTGAAGGATGAAGAACCTTTGAACAAACCTAGAAACTATCGCAACCACTGAAAATGGCTTAAAAACTAAGTTAAGCAGAAGAATGGATAAGTGAAGTATCCATGCATAGTAGCTGTCGGATTAAGAAGACCAATGGTGAGGATTAAATAGAAAGAGTGGGGAAATAGGGATCACATCATAATCCTTCAAAGGAAGGAAGCAATTGCGACATGTGATGTATAGCTGGACCTAAAACACTGTTGAATATGGCCTAAAACCCATCGGGTCAGAAATATATGTCAGATCATAGTTTAAAGTGGAAGAGTCAAATATCAAGCGATAACCGATAGCGGTATTGCGAAATCGCCGATAAGTGATGAGCCCAATCGGAGATTAGGTAGATCGGCGATTGGAGAAGGTGGAGAGCAGAAGTTATAGTGGAAAGGCTCGAAGGAGGAAGACCCAATGGTAATTATAGTGTGGTTTTTAACTATTTTTGAGTTCAGGCCTATGTGTTCCGGTAGAGTTGTCCTTTATATTTCTCTTGTTCCTATGTAATTCCTATATATGTGTTGTCTGAGTCTTTTAATGCAAAAGTGATGTTAATGATTTTGATAGTCACAGATCGGAGTTAGAGAGGTGGTGAGGCATATATGTATGTATGACCCACAAAGGGAGCGATGCCTGATTGTGATAAAGGTAGACTTGGGAAATGTGCAGAGGCCGTACCGAGAGGAAAAGAAGGTGTGTTTGCATATGTTTTCCTTTGTAAATTGTTTTATAAGGAAAATAGCGCCGATGGGTAAGTTGTATGTATTAACTATATATAACCAAAGGTAAGAGGGAAAAGGTATATATGCTGACTTAAGGAGTTTAAAAGTCCCGATAGAAGGTTTAAAGTGGGGTAATTAATTTCCTTTCAAAAGGAAAACGTGAGTTAATATGTAGACTTTGGTAAGTCTATGAATCATTCTGCATGAGACTAAAGGAGGGCCTTAACCATTAGAGATGGAAGATTTGACTCCTTTGTGAGTTAAATACCTAGGATATATGTGTGAATGCATTTTACATGGATACTGTGGGTGTAAGCGGGGGTAACCCTCCATCATTTTTTATCGGAGCATAATTGTAAGTAAAACCGTTGGGGTTAAACAGAACAGAGAAATTCTATGTGAAATAATTAAAAGAAGAGTTATGTGTTAGGGTGTTTATGTAGGCAGGGAAGGATCATATTCTAATCTGATAGAAGGAAGGCACATAGAGGTGATGTGTAGCAGAACTTGCAGATGCAAGGGATAGAGGAAATCCATTCAAAGTAGAAAAGAATGGGAGAACAAGATCATACATAGATCTTGGAGGTAAGATAGTGTGTTTTGTTTTAAATTGAAATTGAAGATTGTGGTTGTAGATGAAACATCTCAGCAAAGGACAGCAAGAGAAGATGTGAGAGGAGAACCAGATGTGTTCTTGAAGACAGAGTAAGGAAAACACTCTGAAGGAAAAGTGGTAGTGAACTTGAAGAATCCAACAAGAGGTTGGACAGAGAGAGGATAGCTGAAGTGCTCCCAAGAGAGTGAGAGATTGCAGAAGCCTAGAAGGAGCAAAGGTGTTGCTCAAGAGGAGGTTCTAGATAGAGGACCTGTGCTTACCAAAATACTGAGAGAGGAGAGCTTAGTGAGGTAAGATTGCAGCGAGGAGGACTAGCTATTGCAGGGGATTGTTGCAGATGAATGAAGAGCTCAAGAATATAGAGAAGAAGAAGATGGCTACTGATAGTCATAGCAAAGGTTCTGAGGAACACCACAACAGAAGAAAGATGAAGAAAGAGGATGCTAAGGCAAATGGAAAGAGGATGAGTCAAGAGGAAATTGGCAAAAATATTGCAGAGTTAAAAGAACAACTCGATGCATTAAGGAGAATACTTGAGAAAAGCTAGAGACTAGGTTGGGTCTTGAGGAAGAAGCCAGTGGAGTGGCATGAGATGCAGAGAAGACTACAACAAAAGCATGTAAGGTGGCTGATGGAAAAAATAAAAGAAGCTATGTTGGAAATGGAAATGGAAGAGTCCATTTGTGAACCAGAACAGGGAGAAATTTTCAGAGAAAGAGAAGATGAAGACTTGAAGACTGAAATTTCAAGTTAGGCCAAAGGGTCACATCATGTTAAATCTGACAATTTGTGTACGTTTGCAGGTGAAAGATGTAAAGAATGACAATTTTATGATATTGTCATAAAAGAGGAAGAAGACAAACAAAATCTAAATTCTGTTCTCAAAGAAGATGAGATAGATAGGTCTCATATGCAGTTGGGGAAAGATATCAAGCAACCAGGTGAAGGGCTTAAGGAGATTGAAGATGAGACCATCAATGAATTTCTGAATCATATGAAGGATTTAGAATAGAAAGGAGATATGATGGCTAAACCATCAAGTGGGACCATAGAATCTTATGTTTTTAAGACTGATAGTTTGTCTATTGATGCAAAACAAATGCAGGAGAATTTTTATGTAGATGGTGAGACAAGGATAGTTCTTGGGGAAGATAAATATCAAGAGACTGAAGGTGAACTTGAAGAAGAGATTATGTTAGCTGAAAACATAGTAAATGATCATCAATCCACCATGATGATAGGTAGAATGGAAATAGCCATGGAAGCTATACAGACAGTCAAGGAAAAAGAAGGACATCCACTGAAAGATGTTAAGAAGGAAGAAGTCTATGTAAAAGACTTAGCAAAAGGAAAAAGGACATCTGATGAATTCTCAATAACAAAGGAAGGTCTAGAAAATTGTGTGAAATTTCCAAATTATACTCTAATTGAAATTATGGAGTTATATAGAAAATTAAACTTTCAAAGAAGGGAGTTAGAAAAAGAGAGGATAGATGTTCAAGATAGACTGCTAAAAAGGGAAGACAAAAACATTGTCATGAATGACAATCATAAGAAAAAGGAGATGGATATGAAAGTTCAGTAGATTGACACTGCAAATAAAGGAGCTCACTATGGTGAACAAGAACAAGAAGACATCATTAAAGTAGATGATGTGGAAGAGAGATTAGTTGACAGTCTCATGAGTTATTTTGAGGATTCAAAACAGCATACTGATGTGCTGACATTGGAGAAAGAAATAAAGCAACAAACTGAATTGTTGGCAAAGGAAGATAAGGCACAAAAGCCTTATGTTTTTTATTTTAACAAATGTTTTGTGAGTGCAGGTTTAGTTGCAGATGCTGGAGGAAATTTGTAGAGATGAGCAACGAAATCAAAATGAAAGAAAAAGATTCTGTGGAAGAACTTAATCCATGGAACAGAGATGCTAAATTGCTAGAGAGAATTTTGGAAAGTCATGATTGAGTGCAGACATAAATGATCATGAAAGAGGGTAACGATGATATGGAGGCAGTAAGAAAAGAAAATGCTAGAACAAGAGCAAAAGAAGAAGAAAAATTAAACCAACAGCTACAAAGTGGAAGTAACCAACAACAGTTTGAAGAATTAGTGGACAACAGCAACAAATTGAAGCAAAGAGAAAGAGGAAGAAGTAAGTGGTAGAGTATGTACCAGCCCAAAGATGTGCTAGAAAAAGAAATTGAAGAATTGTGGTAGTTGATGATGAAGCAATCCAAATGGAGGAAAATGGTAACAACAGGAAGCATGATCAATCAGAGTTTGAACCTGATTGACAAGAAGAAGAAGATGGAGCAAAGGACAACATAAGTGCAGCAACAATAAAGGAACAAGACATTTGGGTGGTTACAAAACAAAGTATGCGATCCAGGAAGACTAAGATTAGAAGATCAAGAGATCATGAATATTTTCTACTTTGGGAGTCTGATGCAGGACCATTCAACCCAAGAGAAAATCATTGTAATTAAGTAGACATAGGGGGTCATGTTTTAGAGAAGTTAGTTTCCTAAGTCTCAATTTAATGTAATATTTAGGCCTTTAAGGAATTAATTAGATTATGAGAGGAAGTTGTAAATGCTATCAAATCAATGAGAACATGAGTGGGAAATAATGACAAAAGAATGTAAAGTCAATTAGGACTCTTTAAGCAATTCCATGATTCAAGGAACCGAGGAGAGCTCTTAGGAATTAAATGGATATTAGAAGTGGATGTAGAGGATGGAGGATTTATGAGTCAGTTGAGTAGATTTAGGAGTTGAATCAAGATTAATTCAACGAACCTTTCTGGTGTAAATGTAAGCCTATGGGCAAAGTAGAAGATCAGGCTATGAATAGTTGAGGATCAGGCTTGTGCGAGACACATAGTCTCAAATGTAATCAAGTGTTTATATTTATATATACAGAGATTTATTCTTGACGATTTCAGCGTGTGGAACGAGTATTTCATGAATGAATTACTTTTGAATTCGTAGGTTCTGTAATAGGTTTGCAGATAGAGTTATAAGGAACGTGTAGAAGAGAAAAATGATTCAAAGGGATCATAATGGGTCATTGAATCCAATTAAGGAAATAGAGTGAAGCTTTGGAGAGAAGTTGTGAAGCAAGAATTCACTAAGAAGTTTATCTCAAAGGAAGTTGAGTAGTGGAAGCAGAAAGCAGAGTTTGTAGAAATACGCTGAGGAGAGGAACGATTTAGAGAAATTGTAATGGAGCATTGAATCCATTCGAAGGATCCAAGAGGACAGTGATCAAAGGAACATGCAGAGTTAAGCTCAGATCACAGTGGCATAATGGAAATAGTGAAGGATGAAGAACCTTTGAAGAAACCTGGAAAATATCGCAACCACTGAAAATGGTGTAAAAATTAATTTAAGCAGAAGAAAGGATAAGTGAAGTATCTATGCACAGTAGCCATCGAATTGAGAGTACCAATGTCTAGGATTAAATCGCATGAGTGGGGAAATCAGGATCGCATTGTAATCCTTCAACGGAAGGAAGCGATTGCAACATGTGATGTATAGCCAGACCGGAAACCCTATCGAATATGGCTTAAAACCCATCAGATCTGAAATATATGTTGTTTCGGAGTTTAAAGTGGAAGAGTCAAAGATCAAGCAATAGCAGATAGCGGTATTACAAAATCGCCAATAAGCGATGAGGCCAATCAGAGATCAGGTAGATCAGAAATCGGAGAAGGTGGAGATCAAAAGTTATAGCGTAAAGGCTTGAAGGAGGTGAACCCGACGTAATTATAGTGCAGGTTTAAATTGTTTTTGAGTTTCGGCCTATGTGTTCCCACAGAGTTTTCTTTTATATTTCTCTTGTTCCTGTGTAATTCCGATATATTTGTTGTCTGCATATTTTAATGCAAAAGTGATGTTAACGATTACGATAGTCACAGATCAGAGTCAGAGAGGTGTGAGGCATATATGTATGTTTAACCCGTGAAGGGAGTGATGCCCGATTGCGATAAAGGTAGCCTCAAGAAATGTGTAGAGGCTGTACCGAGAGGAAAAAAGGTGTGTTTGCATAGGTTTTCCTTCGTAAATGGTTTTATAAGGAAAATAGCACCAATGGGTAAGTTTTATGTATTAACCATATATAACCAAAGGTAAGAGGGAAAATGTTATATATGCGGACTTAAGGAGTTTAAAAGTCCCAATAGAAGGTTTAAAGAAGGGTGATTAATTTCCTTTCAAAGGGAAACTATGAGTTAATGTGTAGACTCTGGTAAGTCTATGAATCATTCTGCATGAGACTAAAGGAGGGCCTTAAACAATGAGATGGAAGATTTGACTCCTTTGTGAGTTAAATACCTGGGACAGATGTGTGGCTGCATTTTACATGCATACTTTGTGTGTAAGCGGGGGTAACCTTGCATAAGAATTTAGCAACATGCATGTCATTATGCACATGCATGCGATCTAACCCATTTGACACACTCACCGAGGAAAAGAGTAGAAGCAATTCTGATTGGAGTTAAACATGTAGTTGAAATTTGATGCGCATGACCACCAGCACACACTCGAAGATCAACATAGACACTATGCATAAGTGTGTTTCCATTTCGACCACACCTAAGAAGACCATGCACATGTTAGCAGACGAGTTGGTTGGAGGAGCCACACCAATGCACCAGGATGCAACGGAGGCAAGATTTTGCTTCAGCAATATGTCACCATGGAACGCATGCACACCATCACGAATGACCAAGCTTGGCATCAGCTCACCACCTTCACCATCGCAAGCATGCCAAAGCGTTGGTATCATCACAACAAAGCGAGTGTTAGTGATGTCTTGGATGGCTTGCTCAAGTAATTTTGTCTCACATGGGCACATGTGCATTGTAATGTAACGTCTTGTCAAGTGGAAGTTCAAGTGTCGATGTTGGATGTACCAATCATAAAGTAGATGAAGAGTCATGGAGGTAGATGAACTGTCACAAAGGGGAATGTCAAGGGTCACTCCACCCTTTGCTATAAATATAACCTCATAACTTATTTTAAAGGATTTTGGTTAGCCAAGCTTCTGATAAGACTATCTTAGAGAGAGCTTTGACATTATTGTAACGAGCCTTGGCTTCTCCACTACACAGAGCTAGTACACCTCTTTGGAGGAGCAAGTGGTTGTGGACATGTTCCATTTTTGGAACTAGTGGTTGGACATGGATGTATTGTATGACTATAACTTACACTTCTTAATATAACAAGAGCCAACACATTCCATGCATATGTTGTATTGTATTTCAGCTAACTGTTTACTCTAAATGATATATGTATTTTTTTTTTTACACATGCATGTATATCTATTTCTGTGTAAGCATGTATGAATATTTCTAAAATGTGTTGATTGGTTTAACCATCACTTTAGATTGCTAGCTAACTTACCTTACATGTTGTGATGCATCTTTGCTCATGTATTCCCTTCTTCACTCCATGTTATCACAAGTTTCCAAGGGCCACAATCATCTCAACCCTCGTATGTTAGAACCTGTCATGCACTTTCCTTAGCTCACTGCATATGTCACACCCTTGCTATGAACAGAGTTATCATTACATGCCTATGTGCAAAATAGTGGTCAAGGAATTATCGTACAACCCACTACTGGGACTCCTACACCAAATGGTCTGAGGTCTAATTGGGACTTCTTACTAGGGAGATCCCCTGACATGTTGGTGGGTCCAACAATGTCAACATTTCTGGCGCTAGAAGGAGGGCTAGGTGGCAAGCTGTGTCCTCACATATATTTTTAATCTCTACATATCTATCATGACTAACTACATAATTTCTCTTCTGGAGTTAGGTTTGTGGATGACACTAGTGTCAACTGGCCTCATGGTGATAATGAACTTAATAAGTTTTTGAACCATCTCAATAGCATATCTGAGGACATTAAGTTTACAATGGAGATGGAGGAGAATAATTGCATACCATTCTTGGATATTCTCCTCATCAGAAATAAGGATGGTCCCATGGGTCATAAAGTATTTAGAAAGAAAGCTCATACTGATAACTACCTGCATGCTGATTCACATCACCACCCAGCTCAAAAGATGGGGGTGTTGCAGACCCTCTTCACTAGAGCTTGTAGAATTTCAGATGAAAACCACACTTAAGATGAGATTACTTAACTAAAAAGAACATTTGCCAACTTAGGATACAACAATAAAAGCATATTTAAAGCCATTCAAAAAGTATAATCTGAAAATGATATAAACAAGTCAAAAAACACCTTGACTTCTAATGCCTACCTTCCATACATTCAAGGTGTCACTGACAAGATAGCTAAAATTCTCAAAAAGAAAGATATAAAGACTTCATTCAAACCTTGGTCAACCATCAAACAAAGAATGAAATTAGTAAAGGATAGCCAAGAACAACTTCAGCAGAAAGGTGTTTATATCATCAATTGCTCTTGTGGAGAACAATACATAGGGGAAACAGGCAGGTCTGTGAGGATTAGGGTCAAAGAGCATAGTGCAGACATCCGTAACGAAAGAACTCACTCTTCAGCTTTAGCTGAGCATGTAGGTAAAACAAATCATCATATATGTCTTGAAGACACTAAAGTCATTGCTAATGAAAAACACCATTTCAAGCGAAAATTTTGAGAAGCTATTGAAATCATAAAACACCCTCGCAACCTTAATAGGGATAGGGGCCTAGAAATTAGCAAAAATTGGAACTCCTTGCTCACCCCCCTCGAGTAATCTATCCTTCCCTTCTATCTTCCTTTTCCCTCCTTGTCAAAGCATGTTCCCCAGCTTAGTCGAAATCTTCCTATAGGGCTTTAAGAGAGAGGACCTTTATGCTCATCTTTAATTAAGGATAAAATCTTTTCTAAATTCATGATCAATAATCCTTTACCTTAATCTCTCAGGAACTTTGTAATCTAGTCCAAAAATAATAACATAGC
>APFE031265243.1:97988-122425 GCA_000404065.3 Pinus taeda
CAAAACATTAATCTTAGGTAATTATAAATAAAAAAACATAATATAATAAGTTATAAAAACAAGATTAGAAACAACAATAATTAGGGCAAAGGTAATAATATACTCAATAAGCATAATATGATATTAATTTAGGAATTAATTAAAATAAGAGTAAATATTATTAAATAGTCATTTGGTCGGCTAAACAGTCAATTCAGCTCTCCTAATACATATTTATCACTCGCTTTTCTTCTCTTTTCTCTGTAAATCAGTCCTGATGATGAGTCTTGGTCTAGACTTGAAACGTCGACGAAGGAAAAGATGAACACTGTGGAAAATCCGAATTCAGTCTCTCAGTGTATGTCTTATGGAAACAAATTCATTATCTTAGAAAATCTCTCAGATAACTTGCCACATAAAACATTTGATCGTGGAGGCCACGTAACCTTGGTTAGGCATGCAGTCGGCATTGTAGGCTCATACGAAAGACATGGAATATTTGAAGAGTACATGATGTGTGCACTGTTCATCTACACACTTCAAGGGCACCCCATTCACTGGTGTGCCATGCTGCTAAAAAAATCTATTCATTCTCTTGCTCATCTGGTCATAGAGATAAATCATGCTTTCAATCACTTTAACCATAAAGCACTCAATAAAGAAATTTAGAAATTACAAAAAGAACTCGATAAATTTGTTGATTAGTTTTACACATGCTTTTGAAATCTTGCATACCAATTTCCCTCAGATGAAATTGATTGGAAATTTCTTTATGGAATATTTGAGTATCTTGTTCACATATCCAAACCCCGCTCAACACACTTCGATGATGGAGCTGCGCAATCATAAGCAGGCATAGTTGCTATCACAAGTGATTGTCCATCTTCGCCTCCTCAAATAGCTCCACCACCATAAAGTGATGTGGGAGATCATGCACACACATCTGTTGAACTGTCACATCCTCCCATCCCACTTGATCTTGATATTTGCGCAGATTTAGCTTGAAAGCCTATTGGTTGTCACATGGATTCATTCCCTTAACCTCCATCCCCATGTTCTATTGATCCTTTGGATTGTACTGTCTCATGCCCTTCCATTCTACACTCCTCGCCTATTGTGGAAGAGGATCAAATTTTCAATGGATTTGGTGTTATGCAACCAACCTATGCCATCATTCATGATGAGTGTGTGTGGGAATCTAAAGAAGAACCTGTGGTGAAGGATGCCTCCCTTCCAACTGTGCCTCATCCACTGTATCTTGACATCCCTTGTGGTTCTACCACTACTAATTTCCCCTATGAAAACCAATTTCCGGATGTTTCTACTTCTGATTATTCACAAGATATATCAGATGTTAGTCTGTCATCACAGTGAAGAGAGGACACATCTTCCTATGAAAATCTATCCAATCTGTCATCTGTCATTTATTAAAACACAGAGGGTGAACATCTTTGCTTCTCATCTACCCCTCTGCCTAATTCATCAAATCATCAGGATGCTGAAAAACATCCTGAATTTTCTGATATTGGTTGTCGTGATCTCTCTACTTCTTCATCTGATCACAATGTTGATCCAATCATTTTTAATCTATCTAAGACAATGGTCTACGATGATATATCTGTCAACAAAGTCGAAACCCCGCAAACTATTGAGGCACTTCAGCCAGAGCTGATGATTATGTCAGGCCCTCACTATCCTGAGGTTGGTTTCACTTCCGGTCAGGAAATTATTGAAACACTAAAGGCTCCTCATCACTCTTTGCTTTGCATTGAAGATCAACCAAACACCCAGATTTCACTTCCTCCACTCTAACTACACGATCCCATCGCTCATGCATTGGAGGAATCTTACACAGCAAGCACACATGCACAATGTAAGTGGTCTACCTTTCTCACGTTTTCTTGTATGTCATAGTCAAGAGAATGCATACACTCGACATCTGCATGCAGTGTAAGACAACACCATGGCAGCTCCATAGAGCGCATGTCATGCTCTTTCACTCATCTTTGTTATGTGTTCACTTGTAAGCTTAGAGTGTGTCCACCTTCATCATTATATCTTTCATGCTTGCTAGTTTGCACAACTACGATGTTCACAAACCATGCCTTCACCAACATGGGTCAACTAATGTGTCAATGGCTACATTGGAAGTATCACTTCACGTGAGATGACCCATGCACTGTTAGCTTAGGAGTAGGAGTAGTGTTTGCTTGCATGCATGTTTGCTTCTTTCTTTGTGTGTTTGTTTTCTTGCTTGTTTGTTTTCTTACTCACTTTGCTTCCGCATTTGCTTCTGCTTCTTGCTTTTATTTTTGGTTTGTTTGCTTGTTATTGTCTATAGGTTAGTTTGGCATGGACCATGTGCGACTTTTAAAACACGCTGGGTAAAGTACAAGAGGACTTGTACAACTATCAACATTTGGTTATCTTTTGTCCACTCTCTTATGTAAGAACTTGTTGTCTTCGGTCCATGATACGTCAATGGAAAATACGTACTATTCGAAGTGAACCTTGGTGAAAACACAACGCTTGCGCGCTACTAGTATCACCTACTCTAGTTGGTTGTTTTCAGGTTAATCCTTGTTAGCTCAGTCAAGTAGAGTAAGGTGAGGGGAAAAACCTTATCAAGCATGTTAGAGGTATACATAAACTACTTCTCTAAAGGAACAACCTCTTTTTCTCTCAATAAGTTGAGATCCCTCTTCCGCCTCTGAAATGAATAAGTGTTAGCACAGTTATGAAGATGAAAAATGAAAAAAATGAAAAAGTGAAAAAAGTTTGAAAAAAATGAAAAATGAATAAGGCGAAAGAAGAGAAAGGCTTCCTACATAGAGAGGTGATGTAGGTAACTCCATCAAGGTAATGACCAGGCTCGTTGGCAGTGAAGCCATGCTTGTGTTCCTGCGTGACTCCGCTGGGGTACTGTCCAAGTCGGATGACAGCGGAGCAACTCCAGAGATGAAACTAAACTCTAACGACTATACTTCTTGTGCATCATATACTCCTCAACCCCAATCAAAAAACTATGTTGGATTGGCTTGGAATGTGTGTTGATTGACCAAGGGCTTAGCAGATGCTACATCTTACAATCAAGCAATGTGGAAACCAAGGCTAACTGAGAACTAAAGAATATTTCTAGAGGTGTTAGACTTGCTTTTCATGAACAAGGTCCATTCAGAGAGCTGGAGTTCTACTAGTGTGTTGCTAAGTGTTGTAGCAGTTATAACCACCCTCTAAAAATTTTCCTTAGCTTCATTTTGGAGCCTCCCTACCAACCTTTCATAGCAGCATGTCTTATCTTGTCAGGTACACAAGCTTCATTGATTTTCTTGTAGAATGATAGTCTGTCCACCAAATCTTGTTGCATCCCCCTCATTGGTTGTTTCACCGGACTTAGTCTAGCTGCAGGCTGAGAAACTCCCTCAAAAAATTTCTCAATTCTTGAGGGCAACCAACCTTCCCTCCAGAAATTCTGCAATTCTGTGTGGCAGCTTGCTAGGCTCTAGAATTGTGCAAATATTACTATCATTGTTCATTGAGAAAATTGAACAATTCTTCCCAGCAGGGATTCTCAACCCAGGAATTGCGCAATTCTGGGCAGCAGTCAGTTGCTCTGCCAAAAAATTGTGCAATCCCTCTTGGTAGGCAGGCCAGCTCCCTCCCAGAAATGTGCATTTTTTTCCTCCCAGCTGAGGAGACTTTTGCATGTGCAGTTGAGTTGATCAATTCCCTTCAAGACCAAGCAAAAATGAATTGCATGCATGAGATGCTTCTCTCAAGGTAGCATGTAAAGGCATCCCTTGTTTCAAGGATCTATTTTTAGCAGTTGGAGGTTACATGCAATGATCATTTCAAAAACCTCCCACCAAATGTCACTTTCCCTAGATTTGTGGCATGTGCGCCGCAACATCTATTTTATCGAAACTCATCAATCAGATGACGCAGATCTCATTCCTCACATTGATCTTACAACTCTGACATCCCACATTGCATCTAGGAGTCTTCGGCACATTCAACTTAGCTATTTTTGGGTAAGCCTGCTTTTCATGTATCGTGCTGCATTTCTGGCGCTTTATGTGTTTCGCTTCATATGAATGTTGTCTTCTTGATTTCAATGAGTGCTTGCTGTCCTTTTGATACATATTAGCTTGTACTAGCATCGTTTCTATTTTCATTAACATCCGACTGCTGTCACATGCATTATAGTGTTTTGCACAAACGGTTGCCATTGTGGTGACTCACTTCACACACATGCATTCTTTCCCATTTTACGAATCCTACACTTGTTTGCATGAATGACCATTCACTCTTGTTTGCACTCATCTCATCATGCTTTCACACTTCTCATGTTTTCAATCACCTGTCGACTGGACTGGGCTTCCTTGGCCTGGACTGTGCCTTGCCTAGCTAGCACTACACATTTCTGGAAGCAAAGGCTTTCCCTTCCCCCTAGAAATTTTGCAAGTCTGGCTACACACTGACCTCCAGGCTTACATTGCGTAATTCTTGGACCCACTGTCCTATTGGCCCCATAAACTACACAATGCAATTTGTTGGTTGCATGTCACTATTGACTGAAATTGTGCATCACGTAGTTTCAGTACTCAGCAGGCTAGGATGGACTGTGCATTGCGCAATTCCAACAATTAGTCCTCTCCTTGATAGCCCAGACTGTGCCTTGCGCAATTTTGGAGGTCAGTCTCTCGACCTCCCGGCAGAAATTGCACAACCTTCATGATTAGTCACACAGGTATGTTGCAAGTCAGTTATCAAGTTCGTTTTGGTTTTTGACTGATAGATTTCTTGCCATGAGTGTTCCCATGTCTCCAGGTATCATAAGTGTTCATCTACCTCTCAGGGGCATAGGTACAATGGTTTCCAAGAGAGCAAAGTTGAAGGCACCCTTCATAGCACACTTGGGGATGCAGTCGATCAAGTGTTTATGAAGTTGTCTACCCGTGAAGACATCAAGTTGTTCGTAGGCAAGGAGATCAAAGTATGATGGCAGCAACATCACAACAAGCAGCACCATCAACAACAACTGAAGGAAACATACTAGATGAAACGAACACAAGAGGAAGGTTGTTAACAACACCGAGGCAGAACAATTTTGCAAGCTTAAGAAGATCCACTTGTGATAAAAGATACTTTGGAGGTTCAGGCTATCATGTGACGACGCGACATGAAGATCACATGAAGAAAAATAATGGAACAGAGAAGGAGTTGCATGCGCTGAAGCAAAAACTCAAGGAAAAACAGGAGCTGCATAGATGAGAGAACGAGTTGTAGCATGAACAGGTACAACAATGGGCGCAACATGCACTAATGGATGAAATTGTCATTGTAAAAGTTATAGATCCATCCCACTAGCTGGCACAGAGTAGACATAGTGAGCAGTGTTGTTAATCACATGCAAGGGAATTTAGGAACATGCATTTCATTGTGCGAACACATGCGATCTAATCCATTTGGCATACTCACTAAGGCAAAGACAAGAAGCAAGTCCGACTGGAGCTGAACATGAAATTGACAGTTGATGTGCATGACCACTAACACACACTAAAAGATCAACACAGACACTATGCATCAGTGTGTTGCCGGTTTAGCTGCACCCAAGAAGACCATATACATGTTATCAAACGAGTTACTTGGAGGAGCCACACCAATGCACGAGGATGCAACGGAGGCAAGAGTTCGCTTTAGCAAGATGTCACCATGGAGCGCATGCATACCATCATGGATGACCAAGCTTGGCATAAACTCACCACCTTCACCATCACAAGCATCTCAATGATTTCGTCTCATCACAATGGACCGAGTGTCAGTGATATCTTGCATGGCTTGCTCAAGTCATTTTGTATCACATTGGCACATGTGCATTGTAATGTAACGTCTTGTCAGGTGGAAGTTCAAGTGTCAATAGTTGGATGTAACAATCATAGAGTAGATGAAGAGTCATGAGAGTAGATGAAATATCACAAAAAGGAATGTCAAGGGTCACTCCACCCTTTACTATAAATAGAACCTCATAACTCATTGTAAAGGATTTTGGTCAACTAAGCTTCCGATAAGACTCTCTTGGAGAGAGCTTGGATAGTATTGTAACGAGCCTTAGCTTCTTCATTGTGCAGAGCTAGTACATCTCTTTGGAGGAGTAGGCAGTTGTGGCTGTAATGTTCCACTGTCAAAACTAGTGGTTGTACATGGATGTATTGTATGACTGGAACTTACACTTCCTAATATAACAAGAGCCAACACATTTCATGCATATGTTGTATTGTATTTCAACTATCTGTTTACTCTAAATGATATATGTATTTTTTTGCTTACACGTGCATGTATATCTATTTTTGTGTATGTATGTATGAATCTTTTTGAAATGTGTTGATTGGTTTAACCATCACTTTGGATTGCTAGCTAACTTTCCTTCCATGTTGTGATGCATCTTTGCTCGTGTGTTCCTTTCTTAACTCTATGCTATAACAGGTTTCCAAGGGCCGCACTCATCTCAACCCTCGTGTGTTAGAACCTCTCATGTACCTTCCTTGTCTTACTGCATATGTCACACCCTTGCTACCAACCCAGTTATCTCACTTTCCTCTATGCCAAATCGCGGTCAAGGCATTACCGTAAGACCCACTACTGGGACTCCTACACCAAGAAGTTTGAGGTCTAATTGGGACTTCTTACCAGGGAGATCCCTTGAAATGTTGGTGGGTCCAACACTATTAACAGAGGCTTAATAAAATTTCCAAAGTGATTCTGAAAAGATGTTTGAATGTGACATGTGTTCTTATATCTTTGTGTAATCATTTAATGTTTTTATTCTATGGGAGAGAGTAATGAAGCAATTTCTTTTCAATGATACAATTTCACTGATTTCACAGTATATGTAAGTTGAAATTAAACAAAATTAATATGCGCTCCTCTTTTTTGTACTTCCATTCCTTTATCTTCCATGTTTCTACTAAATTTTGAAGCAAGAGATTCTGCTATAAGTAGCCTGTTGTTCAAAAATTTCGAACATCTTTTTCACCCATTTACTACAAGTTAAATCACTTTCACTGTCAAAGAGGTAACTTTGAAAATTGTTTTATTCCAAGAAGATTTCATAATTATTTCCTATAAAAAAATACTTATGAAGTTTCACAATGGACCAACAAATCAAGTTTGTGATTATTTTGAATAAATTTCTTAGGCATTGACCTCTACTCAACTAGGGGTTGTCTCCTAAGATACAACAAGACCCATGAGACTGAAATTTGTGCCCCAATTCCACCTTGGAGCACCACATGATGCCTTACATAGTGATTAAGGGGCCATCCCATTGTCTATCATTCATGGATCCCTCTCTCTCATCTTGGAACTTGGAGGACTCAACATGGCTCTCCAATGGCCCTATGATATCAAGGCATTATCATTTCAACTAGTTATTGTATGGTTGATTCATAATTTATCATAGCTACTTGGTTAGCTTGTGACCAAAGCCTTATTTTTTCATAATATTATAATGTTAGGGGCTTTAGGATAGAAAATTAGACCTCTAAGGTCTCATATAAATAGAAATCACTCTAATTGTGAGAGAGGATCATCATCCTTGGATATTTCTCCTGTCAACAAATTCAGGCTTTTCTCTTGGTATACTATTGGAAATTCTTTGATGCATTTCAATATTTGGAGCTAGAATTGGATCTTCTTTGGAGCTACTTCATGGTTTATGGTTGGATATCATATTGTCATCTTGTAAGTGTCTTTTTGTTGTAAATTTCTCTTGTAATAATGTATAATGTATGGAATTTTTGCAACTGGTTAATGCTCTTATGTCCTAATTTGTTGAATATTATTGTAAAATGATGTTTTGTTGGAAATTTCATATGTTACTCATTGCATTAAAATAAATGAATATTCTTAGTGGATGAGATTTTACTTTTCCTTCCATGAAAATCCATAAATCTTGAGTGGGCAAATGTTAAAGGTTGGTTTCTAGGGCATCAATATTTAGCCTCCTTTAGGATGGTTTTGGCCAATCTTGAATCATATTATACTCCATAGGGCCAAGGATTAGGAATTGGTCTAATAAATTTGGTGGTCAACCTCTCTTTTCTTCTCCTTTTCTTTTTTTCCAAAATTTTGACCCCTCTTTCCTAGGATGACTAGCTAGGGCATCAAGCGAATTCTCTTGGAGAAGGAATTTAAGGATTCCATTAAGATATAACTCCTCCTTAGTGTTTCCTCTCGAAGATATCAAGTTTTGGTGGAATTATGATAGTTAATTCTCAATAAATGCTTATGCCCTAGGTGTATCATATAAGGGAAAACTAACTTGTTTTTCTTTACATAGGTGGCTTTCTTGAGGGTTGTATGATCATTTTATTCGATAGAATAAATCATAAGAGACCCTTTCTTATCCTTTTCCTTGATCTAGTGAGTACCTTGGAAGTATTTCTTCCCACACTTATTCATAAAACCCTAGGTCTAGTGTAAGCCCTTCTAAGTCCTTGAAAGGGAGAGAAAAAAATTTTAAAGTGTCAAATAATCACATATCACTTCTTGAGAGGTCCTACTTCACCTTCTGGAATCTTAACCTTAGGCATACTTGTTTTCATTGCAAATATCAAGCCCTAAGTCATAATCTCCATCCTAGTTCTTTATTGGAGGGCCTTTAGCTTCCTTGAAGCACTGAACCACTAGTATGTCTCTCATCGAATGGGCTTAGTGGAATCACTTCACACATAAATCATTGATCTTTCCATTTTATGTTATTCCCTTCCCATCAGGATTCCTCCAATCGGTGAAAGTTCATCACTTGGTCTAGTAGTTTTCCTTAGGTTTCCCTTCCTTAGTGCCCCACTAGATTCTGTGGTAACGCAAGTAATATATATCATGTTTAATCCAACCACATGGACCTTTTCAGTGTTATCAATTGAACACATTTTGACAACATGGCGGGGGTCGACGTGGCACCCTTTGATTGGACCATGTGGAATCTCCCTCATTGGTCTAATTGTCTAGCCATTCTGTTACATAAGATTTTGCATATCAACCGGACATGGTACCATCACATCCATTGTTGTGGGTTCTAACTAGGCCTGTTGATTGGACTACCACGTGGGATCCTATGGGAGTGCCTCATGGAATTCTAGTGTCCCACCTACACATAATCTTTGTTGTTTGTGCCAAATTTCCTATGAGCATATTTTTTTGTACAAACTCAAATTGAGGTGTTAGTCACACTATTGGAATTGTCTCGATAGGATCTACGACCCAGGGTTGGTTTTGCTAAGATTTGAAGAATTTCAATTTTGAGCCTTTTTCAATTCTCCTAAATCAGTGTTTTTAATATTTAATTTAATATTAAAATTTATAATTATTTGAAATTTTTTAATTAAATTCTAATTACATTTTAATATAAATAAATTTATTTAATCTATTTTTTTTAATCTAAGCATTTTCTAAACCTTTTATTTATTTTAAACAAATCTTAAATAATCTTAATTATTTGTAAAAAAAATCTCTTAATAAAAATATGAGCTTTTATAAAGTATCAACTTTACACATTTTACATAAATTTTGATTTAATATTTAACATTGAGAATCCATAATTATATTTTATTTATAGTTTGTAAATTCTAATTAACTCAATTAATCCAATAGATTGTGGTGGCCTGGGTGCAGGTGATATAGACAATCTTGCAAATCCTAGAACAATTTCCTCTAAGTCTGATGGAGTTCCTTCTTCTTCTCTCACTGGAGTATCAATCATCTATTTCTAGGCCAGCTGTTCATAAATTTTCCTTTTTGGCCGCTATTACCACTCTTTTCTCCTTAATCACCCCAATCCTTGTTATCGGGAACAATTTCCACTACAGAGCCTCTTTTCCTTTAGAAAGCTGTAATTCCATGGGAATTATGAAATACACTATCGGCGAGATTTTGAACAGCTAACACACAATTTGGCACAAAATACACTATCGGTGGTTTTAAATCGCCATAATGCGATTATACATGGAAATGCACTATTGGCAGAGTTTTATTGTTATAATTCTATTTCACATGAAAATACACTATCGACGGGATTTTCCCAAAGGAAGGGGTAAAACACAATTACACTATCGGTGAGGGCTTTACTCTAAAAAAATGGAATACATTATCGGCAGTGTCCTGTCAGCAATTCCACATGGAATGAGTCAATACATAACATAATGACCCTTCAGATGTGATAACACGTAGTGTTATCAAAAATAACAATTGGTGATCTCAATGCCTCCTTTCCAAACTCCTTCCACTTAGGTCTTGTGATCCAATTAAACCGCAAACCCGATATGTGATAAAAACCTCTTTATTATAGTTCGGATCTGGAAGTCGCACTTCGGACTTCAGCACTTCCAAGGGCTGTTCCCTCCCCACTCCAACACAGCGATGCGATATTGGTTGCAGACCCGATAAGGGTATCAACCAAACTTAACAGGATTTCAAGTTCGGAACTCGATTTTGACTAAGTTTTCCATGATTTTCCAGTGTAAACCAGAGTTTCGCATGTGGAACTCTGTAATGCATATGAAGGAGCTAGGGCTCGCTGATATAAAGGAAACGCACTCCAACAGGCTTCAACCGAAGTGTTAGTTGCAAAACAAGGCCAAATCACTATTATTAAGACTCAAAAGAAAAGAAACGAAACTGAATACATGCATAATACCAGATTTACAAGCAAACAGGCATTCAGATGCATAAAAAGGGTTTCAGAGAGCACAAGTTCTCCGAGATCGACAAATACATAGAGATATTTTCTCCTTTCTTTAGCAATGTGGAATAAACACTTTCTGTCCAAATCCCTTTACAACAACATCAAAATTACATATATATTGCTTCATGTTAACAACCAGTTCCTAAAACAGAGGCTTACTAAAATACAACTATCAGTTCTGAGAGACATCCTCCTTGAGAACCTCCACTATTATTAACTAATCCTATCTATTCAACGAGGTATTTTCCTCAAAAACCTCTGCTATAACTTAACTATTAACATTTATTACAACATGATTTATTCCTAGATTCTATCTCTATGCTAAACTAGAAAAACATGGAAATTGGTGGCTAAAGGATCACTCTCCTTTGCTTGTAGTTTTTTTGTATTTTTGGTATAAGTTTGAAGATTTTCCCTCCAAGTCTCATGCTCCTGCATTAGATTGCTGAGGAAAAAATTCTTCATAGGCTTCTATCCATGAGCTTTTCCACAAAACTGCCCAACTTCTGTAGCATGCTTTCTGTTACGCAAGTAGCTTCAGTAGTTGGCTGATCCTTCCATCTGACCAAATGCTAAAATTACTCTTGTCCTCTGGTTTTCTTGAACACTTTCTTGTCCAAAATCCTTTCTAGTAGTAACTCTTTTGTTGTAGGTAACTATTTTACCCAGTCAATCTCTTGTATCTCTTCATCTTATGCCGTATCATCTACAGTTTCACCTTCATACTTGTACAGGTCAGGAACATTGAAAATTGAAGATATTCCAACATTAAGGGGTAATTCAATCTCATATGCATTTGCAGAAAACTTCCTGAATACTCTGCATGGTCCAATTTTCTTGAACTTTAATTTGTTATACTCCCTCTTTGGAAATCTTTAATTTTTGAGGTGTGCTAAAACAAAATCTCCAACTTCGAAGTTCACCTCTCTTCTTCTCATGTCTACTCTAGTTTTATTCTTGATGTTGCTATCCTGCAGCTATTTTTTCAATTGTTCATGTATTGCTTGCATTTCTGAAGCAAAATATTCTCCTTCTGCACTTCTCATCTCATCTCTTCCCAAGTTTCTTAACTCAGATACTCCTCTTAGATGCATTTTATAAATAATATGGAATGGACTTTGTCCTATACTCCTGTTAGGTGAATCATTATATGCATATTCAACTTGTGCCAACACTTGATCTCACTGTTTTGGTTTTTCTGCAGTAAGACTCCTTAAAAGATTGCCCAAACTCCTGTTCACTACTTCAGTCCATCCATCAGTCTGTGGATGATAGGCAGAACTAAAAATCAAATTAGTTCCCAAATTCTTCCATAGTTTCCTCCAAAAATGTCTAACAAATTTGGAATCCCTGTCTGAGACAATACACTTAGGCAACCCATGCAGTCTTACAATCTCCTTGAAAAACAAATTAGCAATGTGAGTAGCATCACCCGTTTTATAACATGGAATAAAATGTTCCACTTTTGAAAATTTGTCCATTACAACAAAAATTGAATCATTACCCCTTTGAGTCTTTGGTAAGCCCAAAAAAAAATCCATACTTACCATATCCCAAGGCCTATCTGGAATTGGTAATGGAACATACAATCCTGTGTTTTGGCTTCTTCCCTTTGCATATTGACAAATTTTACAAGTTCTCACATACTTTTCCACATCAGATCTCATTTTTGGCCAGAAATATAATCTGTTCAACTATTCATAAGTCTTCTCTATACCAAAATGTCCTACAAGTCCACCACTATGTTTCTCTTTTATTAAGTTCTCCCTCATAGAACAATTTGGTATGCACAGCTGGTTTCTCTTAAACAACCATCCATCTTGTAAGAAATAATCCAACCATTTACTCCTATCTATCAAAACATGATTCTTACATGTTTCAAATGCCTCTTTAAAATCTGGATCTGTATCATATAATTCTTTAAGAAAATCAAAACCTAACACTTGAATTTGACTCTCTTGAAGTAATACATTTCTCCTACTTAAGGCATCTGCAACTTTATTTGATTGGCCATTTATGTATTTCAAGACAAAATGGAAACCTTGAATATACTCTACCCATTTAGCACGTTTCTCACTAAGTTTTGGATGCTACATTATATACTGTAATGCATGGTTATCTGAATAAATTATGAACTCCTCTGACATTAGATAATGCCTCCACTTCTTCAATGACTGCGCAACTACATAGAACTCTATATCATAAGAAGAATAATTCTTTTTGGAATTGTTCAGCTTTTCAGTAAAATAAGCTATAGGTTTGTCTTCCTAACTTAAAACACCTCCAATTGCTTCACCTCTGGCATCACACTTCACTTGGAAAGGCTTACTAAAATCAGGTAGAACCAAAATAGGTTTTTCAGTGATCTTCTTCTTCAATAGCTGAAAATTATTTTCTGATTCAGCAACCCATCTAAATGGTTGTTTATCCTTCTTTATGGTCTCAATAATAGGTGCATTGATCTTACTAAAATTCTTAATGAATTTTCTATAAAAACTAGCAAGACCACGAAAGCTTCTTACCTGAAAAACACTTTTAGGTGAAGGCCACTCCATGATTTCCTTGATCTTCTCTAGATCCATCTTTAGCCCTTCAACAAAAATAACAAAACCCAAGTATGCTAGCTCTTCTTTCATGAATGAACACTTCTTCAAATTCAGCAATAATTTCTCTTGTTGTAGCCTTTGCAAGACATAATTCATATGTCTCATTTGCTCCTCCTTAGATCTTCTGTAAACTAATATATCATCTATATATACTATTATAAATTTACCAATAAAATCTTTAAGAACTTCATTCATGAGTCTCATAAACATACTTGGTACATTTGACAACCCAAAAGGCATTACTCTCCACTCATGCAATCCTTTATTTATCTTAAAGGAAGTTTTCCACTCATCCCCTTCTCTTATCCTTATCTGATGATACCCACTTTTAAGATCTAGTTTTGAAAAATACTTTGCTCCACTCAAGCAATCCATTAAATCTTCAATCCTAGGTAAAGGAAATTTGTACCTGATTGTGATTTTATTGATGGCTCTTGACTCTGTATACATTCTCTAGCCTCCATCTTTCTTTGGACTCAACACTATTGGTACTGCACAAGGACTCAAGCTTTCTCTTATCATCCCTTTGTCAAGCAGTTCTTGCACCTGCTTCCTAACCTCTTCATTTTCTATAGGAGTCATTCTGTAAGCTGCTTTGTTAGGTAGATTTGCTCCAGGAATCAAATATATATGATGGCTGATTCTTCTAATGGGTGGAAACTCATTGGGAAAATCATCAACAATGATATCACAATAGTTGTCCAACATTTTTTGAATTTCAATGGGTAAATCATAAATTTAGTGGAAGTCATTATTACCTTAGGCTTGCAAATTATAGCAAAATTTACCTCATTCTCTTCAATCTGCTACAAGTATTCCTTTCCTCCCAATAACAGAGTTTTTGGATCAATCTTCTTTCCCGATGCATCATCTTATTTCATAGGTAGCAATGTAGATTGATACCATCTTTACCAAACTTGTAGGTGTTTCTTTTCCCATCATGCATAGCTCCTCTGTCATATTGCCAAGGTCTTCCAAGCAATATGTGACACACATCCATTGGCATCACATCACATACAATTTTGTCCTTATATTTTCCCAACTGCAACTGCAACTCCACTTCACGCTGTTCATTCACTAACAGTTGATGTCCCTTTTGTAACCATGATACTTTGTAAGGTGATGGATGTTTCATCGGCTTCAGCTTCAATTTCTCCACCATTTATGTAGAGACCAAATTATTAGTGCTACCACTATCAATGATCATCTAACAACATTTCCCTTGAACTTTACACATTGTTCTAAACAAAGTCTTTCATTGTTATGGTTCAACTATCTCCTTTGCTGGCTTGAGCAAGACTTTATTGATTACCGAAGATTCTCCTCTCTCTGGTATATTTTCTTCTTTCGCCACTGCTATTTTTGTTGCTTCTCCCTCAACTTCAGTAACAATTGCATTCCTCTAATTTGTTCCTTCATTCTCTGGGCACTCAAAAGCTCTGTGTCCCAGTTTGTTACATCTGTAACATCTTACTTCTCTTCCTCTTCCTCCGCCTCTTCTTCCTCTAGAAAAACTCCCTTTGCCACTTGCATCACCATGCTGTGTTGAGCTGTTGCTAGCTCCATATTTAGGTGTTGTAGATCTTCCTCTACCACTGTGACTTCCCCTTCCTCGAAAAGTACCTTTTCCTCTAGTAGACTGCTTCCTTACGAGTTTTTCTTCAGCTTTCAGTACCATCTGATAAGCTTCCTCTACTGTTTTAGGAGACAATATACTTATCTCATCTTGAATGTCCATCCTAAGGCCAGTCACATATCTAGCCACCTTCTCATTTGTATCCTAAGTTTGTCCAGCTCTTATACTTACCTTATAGAATTCATCTGTGTATTATTTTACTGTTATAGACCTTTGTCTAAGATTCTGCACCGGTCTAAACAAGATTTGCTGATAATTACTTGGTAGAAACTTACCTCTTAGCTTTGCTTCCATCCTGCTCCAATTTTTGATAGGTTGCTTGCCAAGTCCCTTTCTTTCTGCCTACACACCATCCCACCAAAGCGCTGCATAGACCTTTAACTTGGTGACAACAAACTTTACTTTATTCCCATCTTCTGTTTCTTCATAGTCAAAGAATTTCTCCGTGCCATTAATCCAGTCTATCAATTCTTCTATATTTAGTCCTTCTTCATTTATTGAAACCTCAGTCTTTGGCCTAGCCATGTATCTCAACACTAACTGGAAGAATCTCATCTCAGGAGTAACTGCTACAGCTTCCTCCTTTCCTTCAACTTCAACCTCAGGCTCACTAACATCCCCATCATCTATATTTCTCCCTATTGTTAATGCCTCTAATCTTGCTTGCATCTGTTGCACAGCTTCCATCACTTTAGCATTTGCAACTGGTTGTCCTCATCCAACTCTAAAATCCATATTAACTTCCCTTCTTTCGCTTCTGAGATTCAATTCAGTGACAAAAGGTTGCTCTGATACCACTAATGGTGGCCTGGGTGCAGATGATATAGATAATCTTGCAAATCCTGAACAATTTCCTCTAAGTTTGATGGAGTTCCTTCTTCTTCTCTCACTGGAGTATCAGTCATCTATTTCTACATTGATTGTTCATAAATTTTCCTTTTTGGCCGCTATTACCACTCTTTTCTCCTTAATCACCCCAATCCTTGTTATCTGGAACAATTTCCACTACAGAGCCTCTTTTCCTTTAGAAAGTTGTAATTCCATGGGAATTACGAAATACACTATCGGCGGGCTTTTGAATGGCTAACACATAGTTTGGCACAAAATACATTATCGACAGTTTTAAATTGTCATAATGTGATTATACATGGAAATGCACTATCGGTAGAGTTTTGTTGTCGTAGTGCTATTTCACAGGAAAATACACTATCGGCAAGATTTTCACAAAGGAAGCGGTAATACACAATTACACTATCCGCGGGGGCTTTACTCCATAAAAATGAATTACAGTATCAATGGGGTCCTATCAGCTATTCCACATGGAATAGGTCAATACATAACATAACGACCCTTCTGATGCGATAACACGTAGTGTTATTGAAATCACAATCAGCGATCTCAATGCCTCTTTGCCAGACTCTTTCCACTTATGTCTTGTGATTCGATTAAATCGCGGACCCGATATGTTATAAAACCCTCTCTAATATAGTTCAGATCTAGAAATCGCACTTCAGACTTCGGGGCTTCCAAGGGCTAGTCCCTCCCCGCTCCAAAACAACGATGCGATATTGGTTACAGACCCAACAAGGGTATCAACCAAACTTAACAGGATTTCAAGTCTGGAACTCGATTCCAACTAAGTTTTCCATGATTTTCTAGTGTAAACTAGAGTTTCACTTGCGGAACTCTGCAATTCATATAAAGGAGCCAGGGCTCACCGATATAAAGGAAACACACTCCAACAGGCTTCAACTGAAGTGTTAGTTGGAAAATAAGGCCAAATCACTGTTATTAAGACTCAGAAGAAAATAAACAAAGCCGAATACACTCATAATACTAGATTTACAAGCAAACAGACGTTCAGATGGATAAAAAGGGTTTCAGAGAGAAAAAGTTCTCCGGGATTGACCAATGCACAAAGATATCTACTCCTTTCTTCAGCAATGTGGAATAAACACTTTCGATCCAAATCCCTTTACAACAGCAACAAACTTACATATGTACTGGTTCGTGTTAACAACCAGTTCCTAAAACACAGGCTTAATTTAATACAACTATCAGTTCTACGAGACATCCTCCTTGAGAACCTCCACTATGCTTAACTATTCTTATCTATTCAAAGAGGTATTCTCCTCGAAAACCTCCACTATAGCTTAACTATTAACATTTATTACAACATGATTTATTCCTAGATTCTATCTCTATGCTAAACTAGAAAAACATGGAAATTGATGGCTAAAGGATCCCACTCCTTTGCTTGCATATTTTTTTTGTATTTTTGGAATAAGTTTGAATATTTTCCCTCCAAGTCTCATTCTCCTGCATCAGATTGCACCTAAATTTTAATTATATTTAAAAATTGATATAAATAAAGCTAATTAATATTGAGAATATATTAAAATACATTAATTAATGAAAATAAAGTCCATTTTTTTAATGGAATTATAATTAGAAATAGTCTTTTTTTTAGTATATTCAGATTAACCCAAAACATTATAATTATTTTAGTGATTAATGGTAATTAACTCAACAAATTTAAGTTATACATTAACTAGCATAATCATATAAATTAAATGGCTAGAAATGTCCATAGATAAACATCCAAACACTTAGCTCATGATACATCTCACGTTGCCAAGATTTAAAAATATAATAAAAGTTAATTAATTAATGAATTATTCTTTTTTATTATTATTATTATTATTATTATAAAAAGAATTAATATATGGATTAAATGTATATACATTAATTTTTTTTTTTAACAAGATTCTTAATCATGGGGATACGCTCCCACTTTTTTATGAAGATTCTTGACCTATAAATAAACTTTGTTATAGTCTCACATGCGAATATCATGGCTTACCAATACCATATGTCCAAGAATAACTAATGACATTTTTTTAATTAATAAATTTAATTAAAATGATAGAAATGACATAAATACTTTTAAACTAAATCTCAACCTTTGATTTATGACTACTACTAGGAATATTCTAGAATATTTTGTGGAGGCTAAATCCCTACAATCCACCTAATAATTATTGATAATTAAATTAAAATCATGGAAGTCCTATTCCAAAATAGATATGTCTGTCATTGTAATTATATGTTTTGAAACCTCAATTAATCCAATTAAAGCCTAACTAAACTCTAATTATAGGCTAAGAAATGTTATTTGATTCTAATAATCATAAATCACATGTTAATTATATATTAAAAAAATATAATTAATTGACACAAACTTTAACTAAATTATCACCTGAATCCAGGTGCTTCCTCATCAACAACCCTCTATTAACCTAGGCATGACACTATTCAATGTTGATATGACAAACATCACCAACTGGAAACCTAACGTCGTAGTATTTATCCATGTGATCTATTCTCAAGTTAATTAAGTATGCCCCTTTCATGTCCTCTACATCCTCTTGGTGATCCTCCTCCTGCCTACCTTAATGCCTCAATTAATGCTTGTTCATATGCCTCTATATCATTTGAGTGGCCATTCTCTTCATTCCTCTCTACAATGACTTGAAGAGAATGTGTGTCAGCATCCCACAACTCCCCCTATCATTGTAGCCCAAGTTCATTCCACGGGATTCTTAGTTCTTCAAATCAATGGCATGGTTAGAGAACGTGGTCACCCTCATTGAGGAGGTAGAGGGCGTGGGTTCACACCCACTACTCCTCGCCTTGATGACCACATGTTGTTATTTGATCCTACCGTCCCTAAACACATACAACACAGAATATTCATCTTGGAGGTAGAGGAACACATAAGAATTGACCATGGGTACTAAGCTTCCCGAAATTTATTAGCGTGTCATCACTAGAATGTGAATATTGTAAGAGATGGTGTTGAAAGATGGGTGTTTGAATCAAATAAATACATCAATCACATTAGAACATCACATTGCAATCTCTCCAGAAACATCAACATATGTTTTACACTTGCGCCTACAACCTTCATGTCTTCAATCCCTCTAGAATGTTTTGTAGACAACATCCTACCCATCAACCCTGCTCTCCTTCTCCCTCCATTACCCTTGCCGGTGATAAGATAGGCAGAGGATCCCTAGATCAGAGGTATCCAAATCAATAGTTTGCTATCATGGAGATTATCTCAAATCCACTCCCCATCACCGCTTCCCAACTTGTCAATAAGGCGCCCTTTCCTCAAAGCCCCAACTCTTACAAATTCCTTATAGCGGAGGAAACTGCAGATGAATAACCTTCTGGAAATAGGAGAAATGATGAAGCAAGCCCCATTTAAGAAAATACAACTCCTTCGGAAAAGCACACGACATGAGAAAGTGGGCCTACATTGGTCTATTTTCTTCAACTTTTCCTATATTCTCACAATGGTATATGCGTTGTCAGCCACACCTACACACATTTTGGCGGAATATTTTTTGTAATTTGTTTATGTTTTTTCATTTTTGCATGGGAAATGACTCTATATCAAAATTTTACTCTCTTTAAAATACCATTTCCTTCCTCCTTTGGATAATATGGTCCTCATCAAGCTCTCAACAATCGAGCCTCGTCTCTAGGGCTCTCAATGATTTTATGAATGCAACCTATGTACTATAGTTTTGCTAATGTAAAGTTTCTTACTTGATTGCAAAAAAAACTTTAACTAAATTATTATTTGATGTTATGAAATCCTAATTAATTAATACAAACTTTTATTACAAGTTAATAAACCATACTATTAAAGAATCTTAGCTCTAGTGGTTTATTGAATAGTTTGTTTCCCCAACTACAAACTTGCTAAAAATAGATAAGTAGATCACACTTGGAAATAAACTAACAAATTATCAAAAAATTGATAATTTACTAAGTGAAACCCAAATGATATTGTTTATGCATTTATAAACCTAAATTATATTAGAACCCTAAAACCATATTTTTAATCTAAGTTATATATTAATAATGCACAAGAATATTACATGGAACCTCGGAAGTGAATTGACAAAAAAAAGTGACTAGAACATACTTGGAAATTAACTAACAAAATATCAAGTATGAGACAATGTTTGAGTATGAATAAAATTACAAGTGTGCCATTGATCTGATAATCACCCTATGAGTGGCATCAGTTGAAGTTTTATTAAACAAAAGGTATTACAGACTCATGTGCCGGTGTGTGTTTTGTGTTATTTAAGCAATGGATTGATCAGATTGCCAATACACAAACATTTAAATGGAAAGACAACAGAGAAATATAGCAAGCAACCACAAAGACACAAGCAATTTTAATAAGAAGTTCACCCTATTCTCCAGGGCTATGTCTCCGGTCCAACGTTTAGTGGTGGCCTTGTTTTATTTTTTCTTTAAATAGAGAATTAAAATGCAGGGACTCAATGTGAGTTCTCATGAAGCAGGTTTTGCTTGGCAGGGTGGTTCTTGGATTCCCCAAGCCACTGGAGTACACAGTCTCTTCTTCCCACCAAATCTGTGACCTTCTGGTCTATAGTGGTAAGAGCCCAACGTGGTGCTCAACCCGAACAGATCCCTCTATGGGGTGGCTTGAATCTCTCAAGCTCGGTGGTGCTCGATGCTACCGCTGCATCAACTCGGCCCTCTGTCTCGTCCTACTTTTCTCTTACTTTACTGACTTCTTCTCTATGTATTTCGTCCTCCTCTCAGGATTCTAGTCTTTTCTGTCTTTTTCCTTCATCTCTCGAACTTCACTCTGACTTGACTGTGTATTCTGTCTCTATTCATGGCTTTTGGCCATTCGTTTCCATGCCTGTTCGATTCCTCTTCTACCTCTGTCGATTCGCCTTCTGCAACTATGCTTGGAGTTCCCTGTTCGACGTCAGCATGAATGCTCAAGGAGTGGCCACGTGTCCTCATCTGAATAGTGCCATCCGGCCCGTTGGTTCATTTCTTGAGTTACATCGTGGATGCGTTCTTCCTCCACCGTGGCAGTCAAATGGATTCCAAATCCATTTAGAATGCAGCTTAATTCTCTATCGATTCTGCTTCCTCCATCGGGCGCAATCTCAGTCATTCAATTTGGACTCCCCCAAATCCAACGTCATACACACATCCCGCATGGTTGACTGACCGATAATGTGCGACCAACGGTGGTTTTCTCTCACCTCCACTACCATGCGTCGATCGTTAAGTGGGATTGCTCCGCTCTCTCCAAAAATGTTTACTGTTTGAGGGTGCCCCGATCAATACCGCCAGTTTCTAGAGCGCGGGTCCCACTTTGTACGATTAGTATTTTGGCATTTCCCGCCCACGGTTCTCCGGTTCGCCATGCGTCCAAGTGCTCGGGCTTCCCCCATTTTGGCCCTATTCGCCTAGTGATGGCGCCTCAAAAATCACCTCCTTTTCCTGATTCGGGGCTTCCAGGGGCTACTTTGACCTCCTGCACAGTCTCCATGGGCCTCGGTCAACGTGCCTTGATCGAGGTCCTCGTCATTCCACGCTGGCTGCCATTCCCACTGGTTCAGGGTGTTTTTGATCGTTGTTTTTGGAATTTTTAGAGATTCTTCCTGACCTAATACAGTCATGGTTCTTTGCCAGTCTTTGATGGATCCAATTCGAATCACAGCCTTCCCACTAAAAGAGCTTTTGGACCACCAAAAGTTGGTTTTCAAGCATCGAACTAAGTGAGGGTATTACTTTCTCACTTGTCCAATCTCAATCCACTTCGCACTGCTTGGCTTTGAACCTTTGAGCCCAATCCTGAGGTATTCCACTTGTCCACTGCGCATCATCGTTACCTTCCTATCCAGCGCTGTGTCTTCTCGTAATTCATTAAGATATTCAAGCAGCAAGTCATCAACAAAAGATAATTGACTCTGCTCTTCAAGGTCCTCAATCATTGAAGGTTTAGACAACCTCAAGCAATCTACGTTTACGACTGAGTAGACGTGCATGTAAGCTGGTAGATCAAGGCGAAAAGAATTTTCACAATCTTCTCAAGTATCCTGAAGGGTCCATACCTGATAGGTTTTAGCTTTTTACCTTCTCCTTGCATCCTATCCTTGCTGATATACAACCAGACTTGGTCTCCAACTTGAAGACTATGCTCCATCCGATGCTTATCGTGCCTAGCCTTGTACTTGACCTGGCTCTTTTCCAGTTGTTCCTGTACTGCCTGGTGGATCCCTTGGATCTATTCAATGAACCTAGTTCCCTTGTCCACATCACTGTATCTATCAAGCATGGCATCTTTACCAAAGACAAAATCCAAAGGATACCTTGTATGAAACCAAGACAAGTCTCAAAAGGATATCTTTGTGTAGAAGAGTGTTTGGCTCTATTGTAACCATGCTGCACATAACACAAGTGTTCATCCCAAAGCTTAGGGTGTTTGGTGCAATATCCTCTCAGTAACTGGGTTACTGTCCTGTTAACTACTTCTGTCTGGCCATCTGTTTGTGGATGAAAAGCTATAGTTTTCTTTAATTTGGTGTCCATGTTCCCACAGACTTGACCAAAACTTCCCCACAAATTGGGTGTCTCGATCAGATACAATAAAAGTGGGTAATCCAAAATGAACCCATACATGTTCAAAGAACAATTTTGTAGTTTGTTCAACTGTAATCTGTTTACTACAGGGTATCAAAATACACATTTTTCTGAACCTATCCACAATGACATATAGATAATCATGACCTTTCCTAGATTTAGGCATTCCTCCAACAAAATCCATGGAAATGCTTTCCCAAGGGTGAGAAGGAATTGTCAATGGAGTGTACAAGCCTAATTTTCTGTTGCTGGGCTTGCTTTTTGCACACATAGCACATACCTTTACATATCTAGAAACAATCTCACTCATTCTCGGCCAATAACAGAACCTTTGCAGCTGTGCAACTGTTTTACTTACCCCAAAGTAACCTGATATCAGAGAACTGTGTGCTTCCCTAATTATCTTTACTCTCTCAGTTTGTGGAATGCAGAGTTTCCCACGATGATATAAGAGTCAGTCCTTCATGTGATAGTCCAATTCTTCTATTCTTTTGCGTTGACTCAAAGTTGCATATACATCTTTAAAGTCCATATCCTGAGCATAATGTTCTATGTAGCTTTCATGCAGCATAGAATTATGCTTAAGTATGGTAGATGCATTTATAATGGGTCTAGATAACATGTCTATAACCTTGTTATGTATGCCCATTTTATATATGATGACTAAATGAAACTGTTGTAGGAAACCCATCCATCTGTAATTTCTTGATTGCTGCAACTTAGTTTGGGAGTGTAGGTATTGAAGTGGTTGATGATCAATATGTATTACTGTTTCTTTTCCCATTAAGTAATGTTTCCACTTTTTCACACTCTGAACTAATGCATACAATTCTTTATCATATGTAGGATAGTCAACTACTGTAGAATTAAAAGTCTCAGAATGATAACATATGGGTTTACCGTGCTGTGTCAACACTGCTCCCACGGCATAGTCACTGGCATCAGTTTGGATCTCAAATGGTTTTTGTAGATCTGGCAGTGCTAGTACAAGTGTTGTACTAATTTTTTCTTTCAAGGTGTCGAAGACTTTTTGCTGTTTGCCTCCCCACTAAAACACCTTGTTCAATCCTGTCAAGGCATGCAAGGGAGCTACAATTGAGGAAAAATTTGTTGCTGCTCCTAAGAAGCTTCTCACTTCTGTAGCAGACTTGGGTTTAGGCCAGTTTACAATGACTGCCACTTTAGAGGGATCTATTTTCAATTCGCCTCCCACTACTATATGACCCAAGTAATTTAGAGAGGTTTTGCCAAATTCACATTTGGAGAGTTTAACATAAAGTGTTTCTTTTTTCAAAACATCCAATGTCTGCTTAACATGCCTTAAATGTTCTTCCCACGTTTTACTAAAAAGCAAAATGTCATCCAGATACACAATAACAAAATCATCAAGAAAAGGTCGGAGTACATCATTCTTTAATCTCATGAAAGTAGTAGGGGCATTGGTAAAGAAAAAAGGCATAACCAACCATTCATACAATCCCTGCTTTGTTTTGAAAGCAGTCTTCCATGCATCTTGCTCTGCAACTCTGACCTGATGGTATCCACTGTACAAATCCAGTTTAGTGAAATAAACAGCTTCCTTCAATTGATCTAAAAGATCATCTATGCGAGGAAGGGGATAAAGATTTTTGATTGTTATCTTATTCAGTGCTCGGTAGTCAATGCACATTCTCCACGAGCCATCTTTCTTTCTCACCAAAACGATTGGTGACCCACATGGTGATGTGCTAGGCCTGATGAACCCTTTCTCAAGCAACTCCTGCACCTACCTCTTGATTTAAGCATTCTCTAAAGCAGACAACCTGTACATCCCAATGTTAGGCAATGGAACATCTTGCTGCAAAATAATATCATGTACTATTCCCTTTTTGGGTGGCAGACCTTTAGGTTCTTGGAACAAGACATCATAATCTGAAACAATCTTTTCTATATCAGCTTGTTGATCAATACTACAACCCTCAAATACATTGGTTTTATC